>CAOJBJ010549563.1:0-20193 GCA_948291685.1 Euphorbia celastroides | reverse complement strand
TGCTTATCAGTGCTTCAGCAACAGTTGGTGCTCTACTTCTGGTAGCATTGATGTGTTTCTGGGGTTGCTTCCTCTATAAGAAGTTTGGTAAAAATGGAAGTAACAGCATAGCAATGGATGTCAGTGGAGGTGCTTTTCTTGGCAACTGTCGCATAGACCTTTCATGATTCACATTAATGTGATATAAATTCCTGAAACTGAATTATATATATGATCTTTTTTCTTCAGGTGCATCAATTGTAATGTTCCATGGCGATTTGCCATACTCCTCTAAAGACATTATTAAGAAATTGGAGAATTTAAGAGAGGAGCACATCATTGGTTGTGGTGGATTTGGTACTGTATACAAGCTTGCGATGGATGATGGAAGTGTGTTTGCTCTAAAAAGAATTGTGAAGTTGAATGAGGGCTTTGATCGTTTCTTTGAAAGGGAGCTTCAGATTCTAGGAAGCATAAAGCATCGCTACTTGGTGAACTTGCGGGGCTATTGTAATTCTCCTACTTCAAAATTGTTAATATATGATTTCCTTCCTGGAGGTAGCCTTGATGAAACTCTCCATGGTAAGAATTAGAAGCATTTCATTTATCTAGTTTGGTTACTTATGCTGGAATAAATTAATTTCAGATATAAGCCACTAAAATAAATGCCTCAACCATGTTGACCTGTTAATTTTTTGAAGCAATTTTAACTTGCACGCCCTAGAAACAAAACAAGTTCATTTTGTGTGAGTTATTTTGTTAGGTCTAGTATGGGCTATAAAGATTGTGGATTTTTTTTTAAAATAACATGTTATGTGCCTACTGCAGAAAGATCTGAGCTACTGGACTGGGATGCACGTCTAAATATTATTTTGGGAGCAGCAAAAGGACTTGCCTACTTGCATCATGATTGCTCACCAAGAATCATACACCGGGACATCAAGTCCAGCAACATTTTGCTTGATGGCAATTTGGAGGCTCGTGTGTCAGACTTCGGATTAGCCAAACTCTTAGAAGATGAAGAGTCGCACATCACAACCATTGTTGCTGGAACATTTGGGTATTTAGCTCCTGGTAAGTTCAAAGCTTTTAACTTGAAATGAAAGTATTTTAACTTGACTCTGATTGCTTGAGATGAATGATTGTCCATGCAAGCTAAAGCTCCTAAAAGGTTACCAGTTTTATATAATTCGTTTAAACAGTAAAAATTTCAGTTTCTATGAACTGGAAATATTTTGTCCATGTTATTGGTCAGATCTTAGTTCTCATACCTCATTTCGAACACATCTGGACCCTGGTTTCTGCACAATATAATTGGTTGTAGATAGAAGTTCTGAAATTTGTGTGCTGTTATTCAGTCGGTGGGTACAGTTTTACCCAAGCATTTAACTGAGTGACACTGCTCTGGACTTGTCTATTAACAATGAAATTATGGGAGAAACTAAAGCATGAGGGCCAGATGTGCCAAAAATAATTGTGGCAAATGCCAGACCTTATTGCATACTTCCCTTTCACTTTTACGCTTAAACCACTCAAATAATCGGACCATCTCAACGAGTTTGTAATGATAACTTTTGTTTCATTTTTCCCAACTTCCTTTCTTCTCATGACACATAACAGTTTGTTCAATGCTTCACGGCTTGCTGTCAGCAAAGTAGTTTCCTTGTTGGTGTCGTTATGCTTCTGTTCTCTTCTTTTGAATGGTGAAAATTATATTGTGAATAAGGAAGTGACTGGTTAGATGACAGGTGTGGAAAGAATACTTACTGAAAAAAATTGCTCTGTTGACAAAATAAATGTCTATATAAATTTTGTCTTTATTTAAATAGGTAGTCTTGTGAAATTTAAAAATGTAGAAGTTTTGTTCCTTCTCAATGGTCAATTTTCTGGCTGTTACATTCAGTATCTTTTTTTTCCTTAGATCTATTCTGTAATTTAAGAACTGCATCATATCCTTCAGATGTTTATTACATGATTAAGGGGCTCAGTTTAAAGACTGCTAGATCTTGTTCTGCCTAATTCCTTGTGTGAATCTGGATTTGGGAATACTATGTATTTATTGTAGAGAATCTTTCAAGCATATAGTTCTAATCTCCTCTCTCTTTTGTAGAGTATATGCAGAGTGGCAGAGCAACAGAAAAAACTGACGTGTATAGTTTTGGGGTCTTGGTACTTGAAGTACTAAGTGGAAAGCGACCTACAGATGCATCCTTCATCGAGAAAGGCTTGAACATTGTTGGTTGGGTAGGTCTCTTCTGAATTTGGGGTTTAATCTGGCATTTCATCGCACATTAAATTTGAATATCTCTGATTTAATATGCCCATGATAACATCAAAAATTTTGAATTCACGCTTAAAAGGTATCCGATACAGTCCATTCAGCTTGGCTTGTATTATGTTTGACGGTTTTCCTATACCTTGTTTAAGAAGAGCCGAGTTAGAGAGATGAAGACATTAGCTTGGTTTTTGTCGGGTGGGCTCCAGTGTCCATTTATCATCATCTAATCCAATTCTTGTCCATTTTTTTGCAGTTAAACTTTTTGGTGACAGAGGGTTGGCAACGTGAAATTGTTGATCCAAACTGCGAGGGCGTGCAGACAGAAAGCCTGGATGCCCTCCTTGCAGTGGCGACCCAATGTGTCTCTTCGAACCCGGAAGAACGGCCCACAATGCACCGGGTGGTTCAACTACTCGAGTCTGAAGTCATGACCCCGTGCCCTAGCGACTTCTATGATTCCAACTCCGAGTAAAAGCCATGTTCATGACTCGTGTTTGGGTTTGGGACCGCATTTTTACAGTTGTGTGAAAGCGGTGGAACGAGCATCAGAATCTGCAGCAGTTTTGTATGTTGATTTTATTCGCTCATTCTTTCTGCAGATTTTTGGCACCCTGAAAACATTTGAACTTATGCTAGTGTCCCCCGGAATTTTCCTCCTTTTTATTCTCTCTTCTTTGCTCATTTTTTGGGCATGCGAAGGCTGTTCGTCCGACTTGTTGGACAGATCATTCTTCCACCGGTTCATCCAATCTTTTTCTTTTTTTTTTTATTTTATTTTGGTATTTTGTTGTAAACAGGTTTCACATTTCTTCTCAATTTAATTGTATATGCTATCTGTATAAGTTGAGAATCTGGAAAAAAAAATATCATTGTTTTCTCCATTGTTGCAATATATGTTTGACTAATCAAATATGGTGAGGACACGGTTTTCTCCTGCGTTTTGATTTACGGTATCTCTCTTTCATCCGTTGCACTGAGTTTTCAGTATTTTAACTTATAACTTGTTGAGTACTCCAAGGATCTAGCTGGCCATGGATTTAGCAGTAAATGAGAGGGGTATTCGTATTCTTTGCTTTATTCTCTTTAGGAACATGTTGAAGCTTGTCATATGTCACCAGCTTTAGAAGTTAAGGGACTAATACAATGCCAGGAAAAAGATACAATAAATAAAAAACTCATCTTGTGATCCACAAATAAGCTATCTCAGGCCTCGATATAGCGAAAATATGCAATTACAGTTGAACACTTCTGGACAATAAGAGATCGACATTCATTTCATTGAGCATTTCTACATTTTACACAGTGCCATTTTTACACAAATCTAATCGAACAACTTTGGCATGTTTGAATTAAAGATCTAGTTAGCCAAAACCTTGCTACGAATTCAATGGCCATACACTTGACATCAATGGCACACAACTTCAAGTATCCTTTAACTGTTTGGCTTTAGCTCAATAGATCGAATTATTGACAAGATGCTATCTCTGGCTCTACAAATCAAACCAGGACCAGGCTTCTGCATACTGGAAACCAGCCATGCATAATCCAACAATGTGGCATCAGATAACGGTTCCAAAAACTCACACTTTGACATAATTTCAGGCGGCGGAACTCCAGCAATGAGATTTGTATCCAATTTAGGCCTGCCTCGTGCAAGCTCCTTAGGGGCTTCAACTGGTACAGCTTCAAGGGTAGACGGAATTGCACCCGGGATTACCTCTTGCTTGAAAGGCAACGCTCTTCCGGCTTGTAAGCAAAACTCTATCCACTGGTGGATCAATGGAGATGGCCCCCTTACTCGCCCTCCTATTTGGCTCGTTTTTATTCTAGAGGCAGCGGGAATGGCCTACCCAAAACAGCAACATCTTTTTCTCAATAGGCATTGTACTATAAATTACAGTTGGAAAATGTTCTTGTTAAGGGTATCTAAGATTGATCACTGGAAATGCAACTAAAAGGAGTAGACGGTAAACTTTCAACATAAATGATAGTGATATACCCAGAGGTCAGCCCATAAGCTAGTCCCAGATTTGGGGACCACGACTGCAACATTAGACATGCGCTTTGCAACTGGAAGAACATCGCTGCTCCAACCAACAGCCACCCATACATCTCCTACTCCAAATGCTTTTAAGTAGTGTGAACTGTCAAATAAACGAACCTGCAGAGAACGAATAATGATATTGTTTGATATTATATCTTAGAGCATTCATACATATGCTATTTCTTAGGTTTATCTTATCTGCTTATTTCATCATCATGATCACTTCTGTTTGCGTTTTTTTATTATACTTGCATAAACTTCCAATTGTTTGGGAGCATGTTATTAAAGGTGAAAGGAAAATCTGAGGCACAGTTGATACATTATTCACCCAAATGTCACAAGCTGATCAAAACACCAAAATATTAAGATGATAAAGCACCCCAGAAATTAGAAGAAAACAAACACCATCATCACACAAATAGTTGACACTTCACCGCATTGGCAAATTCATCTTCACTTTTAATAAAATCTGTAAAGTTAATTGAATCACTCTCAGAATATGTTTCTCAACCTGCATGCCTCTGCATAGCTTTAAATTTTATCTCTAACATTGTTTCCCTTTACTTTTTAGTCATTTGTGTTCGGGTTACTCCTTGATTTAGATAGCTAAGCATCTATACTTGTCAATTACTCGATATATGTTAATTGTCCGAGTTTATGTGTTTTATTCCTATCTCTTAAGGCGTATAATTGTTGTGATTCTTGTCAATTTGCCTAACAAATGAAAAAAAAATTACAAACTTAGGAGAGGAAAAAAAAGAATTTCAGCGCTAAATGCACCACACGACTATTTTCTCTTGGAACTATCCAAATGACTCGAGCTTCTTGATGAGCTCCATTCAGGAGCTATGGGACAAATCCTATACAATAGCGAACACCAAGAGAACAATCCTAATATTTTATTATTCAAGTCTCTATCATCAACTGATAACCTAAAGAAAAAAATTCTCTTAGATGTCAATGTAGATCAATTAAGTGGGAACGCTGCAATCTAGGCTCTAGGCTCTAGGTTCAATGTTACAAGAACAATAACCTCCCTCCCTGACAATGGAACCTGGAAAAGTTCACATGTTTTCTTTTCTAGAGGCTGTACTGGAAATTGCAGCAATAAAGAAGACTAACAGAAACTGCCATATGGCTTTTGCACTCACTAAATAAAATAAGCTTGAGGATGGAAATTAAGTAAAAAAATACCTGTTTTCCAAGTAATGCAAGATTGTGCTGGACTGCGTTCCTTCCACCAGTAACTTCTCTTTCAATGTCCTTGGTGTTGTATGATGCTCCCATATACTTCAAAACTGCACCAACCACCTCTCTAGGAGAATCTACCATAGAAATCCTCCCTGCAAGCTCAGGCTTCCACAAATCTGCCCAATCCTGAATCAGAAGGATAGTTATCTTAGAAACAATTAATCTTTTTGGATATATACATAAAATGATATTCGCAACAAAAAACTATAGACACCAGGAATTTTTATGACAACAAATATAGTTTGTCTCCTAAGCTCTAACTAACTCCTACATACTCCGACAGCTTGACCGGACAGATTAGTTAGAGCTATGTATCCAGAAATACTTGCAGGAAGACATGTAATCCTTATAGCCTCATTGAACTTTTTTTTGCAAAAAAAAAAGATAGTAAAGTACGTATGTTTAGCTAGCCTCTGAAGCGTAACATGCAAATATATATAGCACTTTCCAAGACAGAAAGGTGAGAAAACAGGGATGAACATTATTACATAATACATGATTTCACCACTTCATGTTGGGACAATTATTAGTAGGTATTCACAAGAAAGGACACCAATGTTTCTGTATATCATATATTTGGCTGCAAAAGCAAGAAAGACCCAGTTAGATTTTTTGGTTTGACATAAGCTATAGGAACCACAAGTTTACTGTAAGGTTTTATGAATTTTAGGCCGCATGCTATCTATTTCCAAATAACAAAGACTTAAGTAATGGAATTAAAAGTATTCAAGCTACCTCTATTGGTGCCAATTGGTTCTTCTGAAACTTGCTTTTCTTGTAAGCTATAACCATACAGCCCCATCTATATGGAGCAGCCCAAATCTCACCATTTGGATCTATGTTCCCTTCATTATTCATGCGTAGATATACCTGAAATATGTTTAGTAAAGAATCAAGGGAATCCCCCGAAGAAATCTAAAAAACAAACATCATTATAATTGCAGGTGTAAGGAATATAAACTCCAGGAATATCCAACAGCGATAATTAGATGTCCAGAGAATTCAACCCATACTGCCATATTGAGGTAGTGTTGTGCGTGACTAGACCTCAGAGCGAGTGAATGAGTTAACGAGAGCATTAGAAAGAAGTGTGAAGTCCTAGAGGTCAGGTGACGAGGAGAGGAAAGCCTAAACATGAAATCTTGTGATGAATGTAGAAGTGCTGTTCTATTAAAAGAAGGCCAGGCTCAATGAAGAGGCTAATTAAGAAGGATTAAAACAATGGGGATTCAAGGTATAAGTGAAGGGTTCTTCGAATGTCAAACACAAGTACAAAGCAGATATTTCACTATTTTTTCCACTTGAGCTATAACTTTTGATCCAAATATCAAATTGCCCTGGAAACTAGCTGTCCTCTAAATGAGACTACCCCAATTTAATAGTTTGTGGTACTACAACTGACCTATATATGCAAGTTATATACCCATTAAACCATGTTTTTTTCTGCGCATGATTTTGTACTAAGTGAATAGAATGTGATTTTGGTTAAAGTCAACAGGTGGAAGAACTATGTGAACAGAATATGATGGCAAAAGATAAAATAAAAAACATCAACAAATAAGCAGACAAAGAAGCATTTTGGAACCCAATAAATCACCTATAAGTATTGCAATATGTAAGATAAACTAAAAGTGAAAACTTAAAAGGCTGCTGTATTTTTACCTTCCATTTGTCACTCAGGCCTTTGAACCAATCCTGGTCTTCTACTCCTCTTATGGGCTCAATTATAGCTCTTTTAATGGCACAACTAAGCCATGAGTCACCAATGCTAACAAGATCAGCAGCAATAACAGATTCAGGGCCAATTTTTTGTTTGGTAAATGAAATTGACATATCAGAAAAGATATTGTCAATGCTTTCAAGGAACTTTGTGCGTAGCTTCACTCTTTTTCCTTGAGATTGCATGAAATCCTACATTTTAAAGATATCATGCCATAATCAACATGTAGCAAAGGATCCTTCTCAAGATGAAGCAAATGGAGAATAAGCAAAAACAAATCCTAATAGCAGTATATACGTCAGCAACATAACATTAGTGCATCCAACATTCTTCTACAATTATGACGTAGTCACATACACTAAAGAAACCCCTACATCATGCACAATAGAATTAAATTAGGACTGGTAGTTCTTAAAACCAATCATTGAGCTTGATTCAAAGAGGTACAGAAGCTAAAAGATAGAGAAACGCATTGTCAAAAAGGAACAATATTTGTACCAAGCATTGATGAAAAAATTCAGAATTATGCAGTTTACAAGTTGCTTACCTTGACCCATGAAGGAGGCATAGAGCCACGTAGAGAAACAATCCTCAGAGGAACAGTCAAAGCATATGTTTTTGACTTCCATTTTCCAAATGCAGCATTCAATTTCGCATCCTCAAAACCTCCCACGTTCTCAGAATTACTTTCAACATCATCACCATCTACAGTTTCATATTATTGATCATCACTTTATGCACTTTTGCACCAAAAATCTCAGTTTATCAAATAATTGAACAATCACAAAAAAGGAACTTTCTTCCTCAATTAGACATAAATCAAATAGATAGTCGCGCCTGGAAATAAACATTTTCCTTATTTCTCGAACAGGTTGGGATTTGGGAATTAAAGCATATACATTTGTTTTCTTATTCACACAATTTTCCCTCGTAACCTAGACCATAGATTTATATGAACATTCGCTCCTCTAATTCGAATGCAAAAGGAAAGTGTAGAAGATTTTGGACTAAATTATATTACCATGAGTGACGGTGATTCCCGTCGGCTTATCTGCGAAGACATGATACGAGGAAGCTGAAGCTCCCGCCCGCCAAACACCAAAGCTTATGCCCAGCAACACTAATGCGGAAGTAGCGGCTACTCGAACATGACGCAGAGGCTCCTGAGACTGGGAAGAAGACGAACAAATCAAGAGACTGCGGCGGGCGGGGAATTTGAATTGAGGATTCAAGAATCTGTAATTGGTGGGAGAGATGGAAATTGGAAGATTGGAAGAAGGAGATATGCAGCAGTAAGACATAGAGTTGTCGAGCAACGCCAACCCCCGCGATAATTTGGCGGCTTCTATCCTATCTCCGCCACTCCCGGCTCAATATAACCGATCTGATGCTTAAGGCGTTAATGCAAAATTTAACAAAATAAAAAAATATCCGTACGACAAGAGGCAAAAATAAGTGAAATTAATGGATGCTAAAAAAATTTGGAATCATTTCCTATCATTAATCAATAAAATATAGAAGTGTGTGATTGACTCCATTTTTGGATAATTTACATGGTTTTCTACTTCGGTAGGAACAAAATTAGTAATTATATTTTAGTTAAATGCATATTTAACCCTTGCATTTGTCAACTCTTCTAGATATCACTCACTGACATTAGTTTTAATTTTTTAAAGTTGGCCAAAACATTAATTTCAATCCCTTAAATGTCACGTGTCACAATTTGAACAGAGAGATATTTATCTTTTTTGAAAAGTAAATTAATAACAATGTTACAGGAGGGTTTCTTTCAACTTCATGGTGTTTGTTTTTAACGTTTGAAAGTATAGAAGAACATCTCAAAAAAAATTGCCAAATTAATTTTTTTAATGAATGTAAGGAATTCTAACACTTTTTCAAATAATTGTAATCATGTTGCTCATACAATTGATTACGGACAAGAAGAGGCTTATGGCTGATCTGACTATTGAAGTAGACTCACTGAACACTTCAATTATCAGTCATTGAATAGAAAAACTTCGTGAATAAATGAACTTGAATTTCACCAAAACAAATATAATCTAATAAGTTATTTTTGTTGGTCAATGAATAGAAGTTGAGACTATAAACGTACAAAAAATACAGAGAATAAAAATGGCTTTACAATACGCCCAAACTTCATACCAAGGGTTGACATGGCCACAACTAAAAGAATGATATCAAATCGGCCTAATCCCATATGAAATTAGGACAAATTATGTTCCCTCATCAAAGCTTCGATCTTCTCAACATCTTCTGGAGTGTCAACTCCATGAGCTTCATGGTCTACCTTTATCACCTGCATTTCCATTTTTCAATGAACCGAACAAGTCAATTCGGGATTAGGATAAGAGAACATTTAGCTTTCTCTTTTTCCACATCATAATACAAAAATAAACTGAGGCTATTGAGAAGTTAAAGAACATCAGGCAAGAAAACAGTTGATATCGCGAATCCAATATCCGGTCTCCTCCTTTAATTGACTGCAAGATAAAACACACCGTTCGAGGATTGACCGTTTTACCGGCGAGGCCTCTCCGATGCCTAAGTAAGTGACGGGTTAAGGTGAGGATGATAAGTGAAAATATGAGAGGAGAGTTACCCTGTATACCCGATTGACTGTCCTTTTATAGGGAGTTTGGAGAGGCTCGGGGGGACCAGTGTAACGTGGCATCTGGCAATGATGGGGTTTTGGCACGGTATGACAGTTCCCCTTGTGTTTGTCGGGCCACGTCACACATGTAGTACTGGTCCCCGCTACTGCTACGGCAGTTTTGTCGGGTGGCACAGCTTGTACTTGCACCGTGGCTCACCTCCTTGTCGTTATCGGGCTGATGCTCCCAAGTGGGGCGAGAAATCTTTCGAGAGCGAGCTCGAGTACGTTCAGCGCGGTGCTTGTCTCCGAGCTTCCGAATTGTATCTCTCTTATTGATATCAGATGCCCCCCCCCTAGAGCTCAGATTTCGACTCTTTAAGGTCGAGTTTGGCGAAAGAAATTTGCTAAAGAAATTTGTGGAGCAAATTTCTTTGCTTCCACAAAGATGTCCCTCCCCAGCTCGGAACTTAACTCTTTAGAGTTAGTGGCTCGAAAAAGGAAATTTGTGGAGCAAATTTCTTTGCTTCCGCAAAGATGTCCCTCTCCAGCTCGGAACCTAGCTCTTTAAAGCTAGTGGTTCGGAAAAGGAAACTTGACATCACTTCACAGGAGGTAGACTTCTTTTTCCAAAGATTTTTTCTGTTATCCTAATCAACAAATTTTGATTTTCAGGTGCAGCTAGCTAATCATAATCAACTTGGTGATCACTACGGCTCGAAACATCCAAAAGAAAAGCCGCCAATTACTTGTAGATGTCAAGTTTTGAGGAGTAAATGAAGCTTGGAATTCTCAAGATGGAAAAGATGAAAATGGGTGTGTGATTTGGTACTTGCTTTGTAGCTAGATCCATATCCATATATCTGACTTTGGTGCAAAATGAACCACGCTTATTGCACTACGCAGCTTTTATTGAAAAATGACAGCCGTTGCTTTAGGATTTGTTTGGGAGCAAAGTTCAATATAATTTTAAAGGAAAGGAACGGAAAGGAAAGGATAGGAAAGGAAGGGAAAGTATCAATTTTAAAATTGTTGTGTTTGGAAGGAAGGGATGAGTTTTTAATAGAAAGTGAATATTTTATATAATATAATATATATGTAATTACATATATACCCTTTACTTCCAATTCCATAAAAATCATGGCATATTAGTAATATTGCATGATTTATTGGTATTTTACCATAACTGTAATCGTATGTTTAATAAAATTAGTTGTTTTTTTCCAATTTCTTCGTTACAACTACTGAGCCATATAAATCTACGTAAACGTTTGCAATGCAATTTTTATGTTGTTTTGTGTCATTTATTTGCAATCGTAAAATAGTGTAAACAATTAAGATAAATTAAATACTCGTATTAGACTCAACTATATTTGGTAACAACATATAATTACATAAGCAATAAATTTAAAGCTCAAGCCACAATCCAGAGTCCAATCCACCAAACAAAGTAATGCATATATAACTTTAAACAATAGAAAAAAATAAACCAAATTGATGGATACCACAATTAAAATATTGGTTTGTGCGTCCTTATTTTTTGATAATTAAACTTTGTAATAAAATTAAGAAGCCAAATCGTTAATAATACAAGGCATGATAGATGATGGAATCTCCTCCATCAATACAAGAGGGGAACTCAAACTCAGCCCCCATTTTGCAATCATATGAGCAGCTACATTATAAGTACAGGGTTCATGTACAAAAGCAAACTCTTCAAAAGAACCACTGATAAGCATCCTGATCTCTTCAGCTATAACTCCCATATAATCAGCAAAATTCAGCTCCTCATTGCACGCTTTGATAGCCACCAAATTGTCTGAGGCAACAATAATATGCCTAAATCCTGGGTTCTAATTGTTAACCCATATCGGAAACTTCCTTACCGATCTTGGAAAATAATCTCTCTGTTGATCGGGTATGGCTTATCTATTACAAGATGACAGATTTTTTGTCAAATAGTGTATCCCGTAAATGATTAAGGATCAGACTTTAACTTCAAAAATTCTACTTACGTTTAACTTAAAATGCCGCCAAACTTGCTAGTAATTGTTTGCTGGCTTGAAATTGCTTGTTCAAAATTTTGCTTGGAAAACACTAAAATTTGGAATTTGTCACTAGTGTTGCCAGCCCTTCTAAATCAACAAGGCACAAAACTGTAAAAATTATGACCGAATAATGTCAAAATATGGGGAACAATATGGAATACATAAAATGACAAGATTATTAGTTTACCAAAAAAAAATGACAGATTATTACCAAGAAATTATTGCCAATTGATTTTCAAAGCCTTCCTAAAGTCAAATATTATGCATTTGGAGTCGTATTGATTGTTTAGAGTGTTTAAAAAAGTATGAACGTGAAAAGTATATTAAGGTTCTTCGATAAACGTAGCTCTTTCCAATTAGAGGCTGCAAGGAATACGACGTCGTCTTGCATTAATTGCCGACGAAGAAAAAGGCGAAAACCGGAAACAGAAACCTTGAAAAAATTAAGCTAGCCCCAGCAAGAATTGATGGCATACTTTATGACTGCTATAATTCAGCAGCAGCGGGAACAACGGAGCTTAAAATCTTCCATACGGCGCCGTATGAGATGTTTAGCGGTGTAGACGACGATTCCCTCCTCCCTGTATCCATGAAAGCAGCTCCGCCAAAGCCGGCGGAGATCGCACCATCGGTGTCGAAAGAGAAGATTTCAGCGCAGCAGATGCAATTGCAATGGGGAGAAGAAGAAACGAAGGAGTTGATCAGGATTAGGGCAGAATTAGAGAAAGACTTCACTGTAACGAAGAGGAATAAGGCGCTTTGGGAGATCGTAAGTGCGAAAATGAGAGAAAGAGGATACCGTCGGACGCCTGAGCAGTGTAAATGCAAATGGAAGAATCTTATGAATCGTTACAAGGTATCGATCTCGAATTCTGTGGCTTTTAAAGTTTTTGGACTGAAATCCGTTTGAACTTGAATTAATCGCCGTTTATTTTGATATAATGCATTCATAAATTCTCTGAATTGAATTACGAATCAGCAAAAGTTTAGAATATACAATGAACTTCTCAAAATTTTGGGGAATCCAAATCTTACGGGAATGGAGTTTATCAAAATTAAGAATCTCGCTGTGATGGTTTAGAAAATGTTATCTGCCTGAACCTTAATCATTTATGGTAATATGCATATGTACAAATATTCACGCTTTGAATATGGTGCCTCTATTTTGAATTGGTGAAATGGTTTAAATGTCAAAGAAATCATCCAACATTTATGAATTTACCCACTGCTTTGAGATTTTCGATAGGGAAAGGAGACATCTGATCCTGGGAATGGCCTGCATTGTCCATTCTTTGAGGAACTACACGCAGTATTCAGCGAAAGGGAGAAAACCATGCAGAAATTGCTCCTAGAGTCCGAGGCTGGTTCTATTCAGAAAAGGAAAAGAACAGAGAAACAGAGCAGATCATTTGATGAACTCTCAGAAGATGAAGATGATGAAGATAGAGATGTAAATGCAGGCAAAAGGCTGGCTAGACACAATTCACAGAAGAGGAAAGGCGAAAAAGTTCTTTCAGAGATGCATACAAGAGTAACCGGTACATCAAGTACCGATATTACTGATATCCAGGAGATGCTGAGAGAGTTTTTGCAGCAGCAACAACAGATGGAAATGCAGTGGAGGGAGATGATGGAGAGGCGAGCTCAAGAGCAGAGGTTGTTCGAGCAGGAATGGCGAGAGTCGATGGAGAAAATCGAGAGGGAGAGATTGATGGCTGAGCAGGCTTGGCAGGAGAGGGAAGAACAGAGAAGGATAAGAGAAGAAAGCCGAGCCGAGAGAAGGGATGCTCTGTTAACTGCTCTTTTGAATGAACTGATCCGTGATGATAATGACAGCCAAAGCCACTGGGATTTCTCGTAGTGATTTTGGATTATCTGAAAATTCTGATTGTTGCTTGCCTATGTATGCAAAAGGTGAGAAAGAGGTGCAGTTGATTTGTTTTGGCATAAAGGACTGAGCTTTGTTCGAGGTAAGTTTGTAAATCACTGATATATATTGTATTAGAGTCTCATAGGAAATGTATTGGTTGTGGAAAGTTATTTATCATAAACGAATATAGAAGTGATTGGTTTCATGTTTGCCTAATGTTATTGGATCCAAACTCAGAAATTGATGTTTGTTTTGTGCAATATGACTGCACTCTAAATTGAAGCTAGATTGGAGGTTGATTAGATTCTCTAAAGGAACTGTGTCATGTGTGATTAAAGTTGTTCTGTTTGATTGATACGAGGGTGAGATTAGTTTATTGATATGTTACTGTCTTTTCAACTTAAATTGCACGCTTCTTAGAGCGGTAATTGTCTCTAATTTGATATAATAGATTATATTTTTCGATAAAAATTACTTAATTTTTTGAAAAATCATTTGCTACTTACTTGAAAACATTAGAGAACCAATTCAATAACCATTTTATTTGTGATAAGGTAAATCCAGTTGAGTTGTTATTTATGGTATACTAAAAGAATAATAATTTTATATAGGAGTAGTATTATACTAGGCATGCATAGCTTTCTCATTGCATAAACATTTATAATCCTTTATTTACATTGAAAAGAATTTGGAGTTGCATGCATCATCAGATTGAAGTGGTTTTTGTTGATGTTAGTGGAATTTCTAGGTGTCCTCAATGTATCATGCATGTCTACTATTTTATATCTTCTGCGCCGCGTGTCTTGTAGTGAGAAATGAAAGCTTATTCGGTTTTTGTTGTTTAGTGAAGGTAATGCTAATACTTTTTTATCGTCACCGTAATAGTAAAAAGTTGTAGAGAGTTTTTTTTTGGCATTTCTGCAACTTGTACTCATGGTGTAGTGTTGTTTGCCTACCACACAACCTTCCCCCTCCAATGAACTTAGAAGGAGCAATGTGCAAACGCATATCAAGAGAGTTAAGTGTTAACTATTACATGAGGAAAAATTTGAATTATATGATAATAATGGAAATTAATGCAAGGCCTCAATCAGAAGATCCCAAAATCAGTTGTGGAGCTTGGAAGTAAATTTTGGTAGTAAAAATTTTTTTAGCTATGAATAAAGGTAAAATCATCATGAAACTGGTCATACCAACAAAAAAACTACATCGGCAAGTCATTTGAAGTAGTTCGTTTTATGGTTAACCATACTACTATTATGATAACTCTGAAAGATTATTTTAGTTTCGATTGTTGAAAAAAAAAATCCATTCTCAACCTAAATACCTTACTATCATTTTAGGTGGGTATGGTTTTGCTTCTATTCACCAATCTATGCACATTTTATACCGTAGTGGTAATTACTTAGTACTTAGTAGGCCAGTGATATATATTATCCCATCAATGTTATTAAATTATGTTTAGTTACATTGGTTTGTAATAAATGGCTTTTGTGATTCTTGGTGTAATTTATACTTTTATATATGAATGTCAGGAACATAAAATTGAGATAATGTGCCTTATTTTGAAATTGAACACAGAAACGTCTATTAAATGGAAATTAAAGCCAACTACAACTCTACTTATAAAGGTATATGAGTATTGAACTTATTTTATATTTGTCGAATTTGCTTCTTTTACTAACAAATGAAATGAAGTCTTTTGTTACGACATTGCCTACCTTACCTTGTACAGCACAAAAAATGTTATTATTCTTTCCCAATTCTCAAATCAATTAACTTTAGAATGGATTGCAATGTTCATTCCATTATTATTATTAACAGTGTGCACTTGTCTCTCTACTCCGCTGTAAACATTTGAGTAATGTTATTGTTGCAATGCAATTTGCACTAGGTCAATTGATTGTTGATTTGGAAAAAAACAAATACTTTATGTACACTCCACGAAAAAAAAGGTCCTTATCGAAGAAAAAAAACATAAGAAGCAGCCGTATTCAAAAATAAATGAATGGGATTATAACGCAAATTGGATGAATAAAACGGGGAAAGACAAAGCCTTTTAATTTGTGTTCCATCCCTTTCCCTGCAATTGTGAAAAAAGCCAAATAAATCTTGAAATCCGCGCAGGAGTAGCACATTCTTATTGGAAATCGTCATCCTCGTAATTCAAAGTTTCTTCATTGTGTTTTCATCCTACTTTCAATCCCATCTAGCTATGTCGTCTATTTCCCATTCATGGTATGCTTTCTTTTCCCCCTTCCTCTCTTATTTCACTCTTCTGCACCGACGAATCTCGATTTGAATTGTGAATCCTGGAATTTGTTTCTGTTTGTTGAATTCGGTTGTTTGTTTTATGCGTATTTTTATGAATCTGAGATGCATGATTTGCCTCAAGGTTAGCTGATTTGATGAATTTTTGCTGTAGTTCATCTACCGGTCAACTGAATTTTTGACCTAGATTTGATAATTACTTTCTTAAATTTTCATCACCTAAAACGATTTTAACACTGATTGCAGATATTGAGGAACTCTGCGCGTAAGCTAGATTCGATTGAAATGGGGGAATTCAATGGAGTTACTTATGTGGATGTCAATGAAGCTCCTGCTTCTCCTAGGTTACATAACGTCAATAAAGTATCAGTTTTACCTCTTGTCTTTTTGATCTTCTATGAAGTTTCAGGGGGTCCTTTTGGGGTCGAGGACAGTGTAAAAGCAGCCGGTCCTCTTTTGGCCCTGTTGGGGTTCTTAGTCTTTCCATTGATATGGAGTGTCCCTGAGGCACTAATTACAGCCGAAATGGGCACCATGTTTCCTGAAAATGGAGGGTATGTTGTTTGGGTTTCATCCGCTTTAGGTCCCTTTTGGGGCTTTCAGCAAGGGTGGATGAAATGGCTTAGTGGAGTGATTGATAATGCTCTATACCCGGTTCTTTTCCTCGACTATTTGAAGTCTGGAATCCCGGCTTTAGCCGATGGCTTGCCTAGAGCTGCAGCGGCTCTAGCTTTGACAATTGTTCTCACTTACATGAACTACCGGGGCTTAACCATTGTAGGATGGGTTGCTGTTCTGTTAGGAGTCTTTTCGATTTTCCCCTTTGTTGTCATGGGGTTCATTTCAATCCCCAAATTGGAACCCTCAAGATGGCTCGTGATGAACTTGAATGATGTGGATTGGAATCTGTACTTGAACGTCCTCTTCTGGAACTTAAACTACTGGGATTCAATTAGCACCCTAGCAGGCGAGGTGGAAAACCCGAAAAAAGCCCTACCCAAAGCTCTTTTCTACGCCCTAATCCTAGTAGTCCTCGGTTACTTCTTCCCCCTCCTAGTAGGAACCGGGGCTATCCCACTAGACCGGGATTCATGGACCGACGGCTATTTCTCTGATATTGCCAAAATGCTTGGCGGCGTCTGGTTAAGATGGTGGATTCAAGCCGCTGCAGCAATGTCAAACATGGGAATGTTTGTTGCTGAAATGAGCAGCGACTCTTTCCAGCTTTTAGGCATGGCAGAAAGAGGAATGCTCCCCGAGTTCTTTGCCAAGAGGTCCAAATATGGGACCCCCTTAATCGGGATCCTCTTCTCAGCTTCAGGTGTGATTCTGCTATCATGGCTGAGCTTTCAGGAGATTGTAGCAGCAGAGAATTTCTTGTACTGCTTTGGAATGATACTCGAGTTTATTGCATTTGTGTGGTTGAGAATAAGACACCCGGCTGCATTGAGGCCGTACAAGATACCAGTTGGGACCGGGGGGAGTATTTTGATGTGTGTTCCCCCGACTTTGTTGATCTGTGTTGTGTTGGCTTTGTCGACTTTTAAGGTGATGGCGGTGAGCCTAGTTGCAGTGGCGATCGGGTTTGTGTTGCAGCCGGGGCTTTTGTTTGTTGAGAAGAAGAGGTGGTTGAAGTTCTCGGCGAGAGGTGATATGCCGGATATTGATGATGTTAGTGAAGGGAATGGTTATTCGTTAGTGGATAACTGATTTCTGCATTTGCAGATGTGAAATCAAATGGTGTAATCTGTATAATGTAGTTTATGGACAGAAACCACGCTTTTGTTTTGTTTATGAACGTAGTTCGTTATGTAAAAGCACCTTTTTTTTATGTAGTTTGCGGTTAAAATCTATTTAAAATCCTTGTTTGAAATGCATTAGCCCCACTTTATGAATAAAATGCTGAAATTGATCCATTTTTTGCGGACTTGATTTACTAGCACACCAGTGACGATCCCATTTTACTAAGAAAGCTCCACTGAAAAGACTAAAATGCCCTTCAATAATAATAACAATAACGGTGTGGACTATCAGAACCACCGCCTACATTGTTGGGCAAAAGGTAATTTCAGGTGCGTTCTTTAACGATTGAACGAAAGAACTGGGGTTCCGAAGGAGAAAAGAGAGAAGAAAGACGATATCACGGAAAGAGAGAAAATGGGAAGGGGCAAACAAAGCGGCGAAGAGGAGCTTCATGCGGCGGCTAGGTCCGGCGATTTGAATGCCGTTCAGTCAATTCTCAGTTCCAACCCTTTGCTCGTTAACTCTAGAGATAAACACTCTCGAACTCCGTAAGTTTTATATGTTATACTTGATTGTTTCGATTGCTTTCGTTTTCAATTGAATTTCTTCCATTTCGCTCTTCATTTTGGTTCGTGCTGCTACTTGATTTTCGATTGGCTGAACTTGTGATACGCTGCTTTCACCTTCGATTCTGAGCATCAGTTGCTGTATTTGCTCTAGCTAATTGCTCTGTATTTTCGTCTTCACGGCTAATCATATTTGAGCTTGTACTTCTGAAATCCAAGCTTTTAGTTTACATGGAAGGTAGCAATCTAAAACTAATAATTGGAATCACATGCTAGGTATACTACTATATTTGTAAGAGAAATAGTTATAGTTTGGAGATTGTAGGTCTGATTGATCAGGGATGTTAGTTGCTAATAAGCTCTCTAGTTTCTGGATTTGAAAAAATGAATGAGTTCTAGCTTGTGTCTAGCTTAGGACAACTGGGTTGTTGATTGACGCCCTGTTTAGACTGAAAGCGCCCCAGGAAGTTACAAGTTTTCCCCTAGGAGATTCGAGTGATAAATGAGAGAAAAAATAGATTACAAAGGACAATTACTGAGGGGCAAATATGTAACTTCAAGGGGCTTTTTCAATCAAAACAGGGCGTCTGTTAACATGCTGGACGGACAGTTCAGGCTGGCTTTTGTCTATGTTTGTAACAGTATGCATCAAACCACTTAAAAGGTAAACCAGTGACTCAAGTTATTGAAACCAAATACTATATGAAGGTGATGACACGAACAATAGGTGAAAACAGCTGGCCCCTGTATCATTATTCAGTTGTGGTACCATTTGAAAGATTATTTTGGATTGTGGGAGCTCTTGGACTTCATTAAGGTGACAACTTCTTACTTTGTTGCATATCATGCCCAAAGAGCATCTTCATATGCATTAAATAAATAACGATATAAAAAGATTGAAGACTGAAGTGCACTTATCAATGTGCTTGTTGAAATTGCAAAATATGGTAAGAAAATGGATTAGGTAAAAATCTTGAAAGGATGACTTCATGGTACAAGAGATCTGAAGCAAGAAAGAAAATAAGTGCATAAAGTAAAGAAGATAGATAATGGGCATTGGCATTCAGCTTCTTGAGAAAGCTTGAAATGATTTTAAGTGAATAAATGACATCATGCATCCACTGCTAAGCTGGTGTGAAGTTATGTTATCTGGTGGTTACAATGCATGAGTAACTGCTTGATGCTGCATTTGTATGTATTCTGGATTTGATGCCAGGCAACATTCTTTTCCATCATAACAATCGAACAATTGAAGGAACTAAGAAACTTACCGTAGAGGCTGTTTTTCAGCACTGAGACTATTATTTCTAGTTCTGATCAGTTTTAATCTTGTGATAGCTCATAGCTCTACTGAAATGCATTTGTCAGGTCAAGAAATCATCACTTCATCTAATGAGCCAAAATATATGACTTGAAAATTTGAAATCTTGCGCTAGAAAACTATCAATGATTTTCTTAAATTGAATTCTTTGTTATTTTTGTATATCTATCAAACAACGCTATCAGCTGTTATAATTCCTTTAACACTAATATGCATCCTCTTGTCTCCATTTTGTTTTCTGGAAATTGCTGGTTGTGGTTCTGAGGTTCTTTCCTTTGATTTCAGCATATAACTTGAACTTCGAAAATATTCTATGTGAGTGTCTTTGCCTTGACAAAAGTAATTTTGTTTCCCATAGGTTGCATTTAGCAGCATGGTCAGGACATGCAGATGTGGTGAGTTACCTCTGCCAACATAAAGCTGATGCTGGTGCTGCCGCCATGGATGACATGGGTGCAATTCATTTTGCTGCCCAAAAGGGCCATTTAGAA
>CAOJBJ010548887.1:0-12020 GCA_948291685.1 Euphorbia celastroides | reverse complement strand
AAAGCTTCGAAAAGATCGAATAGGACTTGGGAGGTTAAGAAGACTAGTACTCCGAATAGTCTGGGACCCGGAATTCTGAAGCACCTGAGGCCTATTTATAGGCAAATTTTTCGGACACTGTTGGCGCCGGCGCTCCGTTCCGGCGCCAAGCCTAGCGCCGGCGCTGTGGCGCTGGCGCTATGGCCGGCGCTGTGGCGCCGGTGCCAGCGTCGGCGTTTTGGCCGGGGCTAGTTCGGTGCAATTTTTCGCGTTTTCGCGATTTTCGGGAGTTTCGGACTTCCGAAAATAAATCCGAGACCACTTCTGGGATCCTCGCTCCGTTGCGGACGATTCAAGTGGTATATTGGCATGCTTCTGGAGACTATCACCGGAGCTGCGCTTTGCACTTCGATTGGCTTTTTGAAGCCGAAAAATCGTGTATTCACAGCGGGAAGAAAAAGAAAATTTGGCGGCTAGGATAAAAGATCTGGATGAGGCAAAGACTGTTTTGTCAATGCAAGAGGCCAAGTGGAAGAGATCATATGAAGAGAGTCAAGCTTCCTTGAAGATTTCTAATGATGCTAAGACAGACAAGGAGGCAGCCTCCAAGGCGACAACTGGAGAAAAGGAAGCCATGGATCTACTTAGGTCAAAAGATGAGGAACTAAGCAAATTTGCAACTGAGAAGAGGGATGCAAAATTAAAGGGGCTCGCTCTCATGAGGAGGGAATTAGTAATGGCAGCTGAAGTTGATAAAGAAGCGTGGCCATGATCAGGTGGCAGAGGAGATAAGCACCCTCAAACCTCTTACAAGGAATAAGCCGAGTCTCGAATTGGCTAGGCCAGCGGAATCTTCTCTGAGTGCTCGGAAGCGCAAGGAATTGTCCTATAGGATCTTGCGTTGTTATGATTTTTCCCTCTTTCTTTAGAATTTTTAGCTTCTCGGACCGATGTAGTGGTGTGGTTTTATGTTGAAGACATTTTCTTTTTTGTTAAATTCAAAATTAAGATAACTTTTGCCAAGCCTGAATCTTTGCACGCCTTTATGTTACTTAGTACTTGCACACCTCGTCTCATCAATAGAAGTGGACTTCTCTTTTCTTAACTCTTGGCTAAATTGTAATATCCCCGTGCCCAATATTATGTGATTTTTCTCAGGAAATGATAACGTGTTCTTTTTTTTAGGATATAGGATTTTGTGAAGGAGCCGAGGTTCGAACCCTGGTCATCCCTATCCACTAGTTATTTTATGGTGGATGTACCAATTGGACTAGAGTCCAATTTTTGCAAATTGGAGAACGCCAATTTTTACATGTTGAGAAAAGGTTTATGCGTGCTATTATTTTGTCGGATTTGTTGGACAACTATTACGAGATACGATTCTCTATGAATTGTTTGAAGTCCAAGATATTTTTTTCATTGGATTCGATAGATGCCTACGTGTGCCGTGAACAGGACCTATGCAAAGTCATATCTTTATGGAAACTAAGAAACGTTGAGGTAAGGTAATACCATCGCTACGCTCGAGTAACATTTATGCAAGGCAATACCTTCCTGGGTTCGAGTCATGCCTACGTGAACTTGCACATTCCCGGAGTTTTAATAATGCATAATTATGCACGACTATAACTTCACTGAACTAAAGGTATGCTAATACGAGGTCATACATTCCCGAAGCTTTAAGAAATAACACTGAGACAAGGTCTATGCTTATCCGGGGCTTAGTGAATGTTTGTTCGAAACTATACTTTCTCAGAGTTCAAGGAATGCCTACGCGAGGTTAGTGCCTCCTCGGACCTTGGGGAACACCCATGTTAGGTCATATTTTCCCGAGGCTTGAGCCATTCACCCTACGCCAGGTCATACCTTCACTGGGCTCGAGGCATGCTTCTATGTGGCTATACCTTCACGAGGTCTAAGGAATGACTTCGCGAGGTTAATACCTCCTCGGCTTGTAGGGGAATGCCCATGCTAGGCTATACTTTCTTGGAACCATACTTTCTCGTAATTCAAAGAACTCATAGTCAATGTTATACCCTCTTAGGGCTTTGAGTCGTGCATTCCTGAATCTCAAGAGGTTAAAACTTCATACGTTCCATGAGCCATTTAACCTCTTCACGTAGGCTATAACTTCTCAGATCTCGGGGAATGCTTAAGCGAGCTTATACTTTCCCGAAGCTTGGGGAATTCTTAAGAGATGCTGTACTTTCCCAAATCTTGGAGGATTCTTAAGAGATGTTATACCTTCTCGGAGTTTGGGGGATGCTTAAGTGATGTTATGCTTTCCCGGAGATTTGGGGAAAGCTTAGGCGAGGTCATGCTTTCTCGGAGCTTTGGGGAAAGCTTAGGCGAGGTCATGCTTTCCAGGAGCTCCGAGAAAGCTTATGCGAAGTTTATACCTTCTCGAAGCTTAGAGAATGCTTAGGCGAGGCTATATCTTCCCAGAGCTCAGGGAATGCTTAAACAAGGTTATGCCTTCCCCAGTCTAGGTAAACGTCCGAGCAAGGTTTATACCTTCCCGGAGCTTGGGGAATGTTTAGGAGAGGCTATACCTTTAAGGTCTAGGGGAATGTTTGCGCGAGGTTAATACCTTCGCGGAGAGCCCTTTATGACAGCGCGATTTTAATATATACTTTCTCAGACCTTTTCTCATGCTCATGTTAGGTCATACCTTCTCGGTACATGAAGGATGCCTAGACAAGGTTAAGCTATCTCAAAGCTTAATATGTCGAGGTGAGGTTATAGTTTCTCAGATGTTGAATCCCAAGACAATATTATACTTTCTCAGAGCTTGGGTGCCAAGACGAGACCATATTTTCTCGGAGCTTGGATACCAAGACAATATTATGATTTCTCAGAGCTTGGGTGCCAAGACGAGACCACACTTTCTCGGAGCTTGGATGCCAAGACAATATTATGCTTTCTTAAAGCTTGGGTGCCAATACGAGACCATACTTTCGTGGAGCTTGGATGCCAAGACAATATTATGCTTTCTCAGAGCTTGAAGAAGACTTAAGAAAGGTCATACTATCTCCAAGCTTAAAGAAGACCTAAGGAAAGTCATGCTTTCTCAGAATTTCCACGAAGAGTGAAAGAATGTTATGCTTTCGAACTTCCACGGAGAGCCAGGAAAGATTATACTTTCGTGAAGCTTCAATAATGCCGACGTAAGGTTATATTTCCTCGGATCTCAAGTGCCGGATCATGGTTGTTAATTGTCCATAACAGGTTATACCTTCTCGGAGCTCGGTAACCCTTCCCGATGCTTGAGGAATGTACATTCCAGGGTGCACCTTCCTTGTGCGTGAGAGTTACCTGTGCGAGATTCTACCTACTTTGTGCTCAAAGGATGCCTAGGCCACTTTATTATGCCTTATTAAATGTTTATGACATAATTTCATAGGTCTTACCAGGCTTTAAAACAAGAAATAATAACCTCGCCCAAAGTCTAGGCAAATGCATGGCTTCCTATAAATTGTTAGAATTATTAATGGCCACGCGGACTAGGAGAGGATATGATTTCATAGAGTCCATCAAAATTTAGGGTGGATATGCGGCTTCCCAGATATTGTTAGAACTGAGCCATCTAGACTTATGCGCACTTTAGATGACCCAACTTGAAATACTTAAACCCCGTCGCGTTTATACACATGTATAGTATTATACTATGTCAAGACGCTCTTATAGTATTACACTAGGCCAAGGCACTTGTATAATATTACATTAGGCCAAGTTGCTCGTATAAGGCCCTAACGTATACACGTATGAACATTATTACACATTATTTAGGGACATGAGACCTTGTTGTCTCGGGCCCAACTATTGGCCTTGATGAATATACTGGCCAAGATAGTATATTCGTAAGTGTGTATATCATTTTATTAAATAATAACAATGACTTTTTAACATGTACGATGCTTTAAAGAAGATGAGGATCGAAAATTATTGAAGTCCTTGAATCTGAAGACCTTAGTAGAGGCTATGTAAAGTCGACGACATACTTCATGCACGAAATGAGACATGTAGTCGAGGCGACATAGTCAAGGCTATGTTCGACTGTACAGGTAGTCGGGGCGACATACTTGAGCTGAGGGTACAGTTGACACTACGTGAAGCTAGAGATGCAATTGAGGCATGTAGTTGATATTATCGCCCTTAGTAAGATTACGACTTGGTTGTATATTATCCAACACTTGGAGGGCACTAACATGAGTACTTTAAATTGGTGAGAGGTTATGCACCACCTCGTGCCTTGGAGCGGGCTGAGAACATTGAATCTGTAGGCAACCACAAAGTGTCCAATGACTTGTGGAACGCTAATATAAGAGCATGAGATTCGTAGGCAACCATATAAGGGCCAATGACTTGGAGAGTGCTAACATGAGTGCATTAGGTATGTAAGCAATCAAATAATTTTCAACGGCTCGAGGAGCACTAACATGAACACATTAGATTCGTGGACAGTCATATAATGTCAAACTTCTTAGAGGGCACTACATGAATGCTCACATGTAAGTGTTGCATTCGTAAGCAGTCATATAGTGTCCTAAGACGTGAAAAGTACTATCACGAGAATGTTAGGTCTATAGGTATTCATAGTGTCCTAGGGCTTGGCAGGCTTGTAGGTAATTGCAAGCTTTCCTAGGACTTGTTAGAAGTGTAGGCAATGATGTGGTTTCCTAGGAATGGGAGATCACCAACATTCATGTGTCAAAGTTGTAGGAAATCATGTGATATCTAATGATGTATAGAATGCTAGCCCGAGCAAGCTAAACATTGAGAGATTTTCGGGCGTCAAAGTAATTTTCGGGCCACAACGTTATGTGTGTGGGACATTATGAGTAAGAAAAACATTTGTCATCAAGGTATAACCAGCTGTCGCCGTTTAGGGGAGGATGGTTTTTCGTGACCTTTTAGTTGTAAGTACTTAATGTCTCATCCGTAGACTCGGCTTAGTTGTAAGTATCGTTACGTGAACGTAGGAAGGTTCGAAGACCTTTCCTTAGGTAACGTGTCGCGGGCATTGTAACGAGTTACTTGTAGGTAGTTACTAACTCACTTTGAGTGGTTGGTTCATTGTAGGTGACAATCGTCAAGCCTACTATGATATAACTCAGCTACTTTTAAGAACTTGTAGGTAAAATTTTAGAGGTCATATAGTTTCCTAGGATCAGCTGAGAGGCTAAGCAAGGATATGATTTCCAAGGAGTCGATGAATGCCTAGGCCATGTTGTCGCTTCCCAGGGCTTGATAAATGCCTGGGCCAGGTTATGGCTTCCCGGGGCTAAATAAATGCTTGGACGATGTATGGCTTCCCAGGGCTTGGGGAATGTCTGGTCCAGGCTATGGCTTCTTGGGGCTTGATGAATGCTTGGGCAATGTTATGGCTTCCCGAGGCTTGGTGAATGCCAGAGCCAGGTTATGGCTTCCCAGGGCTTGATGGATGCCTGAGCCAGGTTATGGCTTGCTTGATGAATGCATAGGCTAGGTTATGGCTTCACGGGACTTGATAAATGCCTAGTCCGGGTTATGCCTTCCCGGGAGTCAATGAATGCCTGGGCTAGGTTATGGCCTCCTAGGGCTTGCTAAATGCATGGGCCAAGTTATGGCTTCCCGGGGCTTAGTAAATGCCCGAGCAATGTTATGGCTTTCCGAGGCTTGGTGAATGCCTGATCTAGGTTATGACTTCTCAAGGCTTGGTGGATGTTTGAGCCAGGTTATGGCTTCCCATGGCTTGATAAATGCATGGGCCAAATTATGGCTTCTCGGGGCTTAGTAAATGTCCGAGCGATGTTATGGCTTCCCAATGTCGCGAGCTAATTACAATTTAAGGGTTTAGATGCCTTGGTGAGATAACATTTTTCTCCTCAGTAATATAAGGGTTTTTTATTGAACTTGTTTTAAGAATCTATCATTTGACTTCAATTTTGCTAGTGTCATAAGCCTCTTGTTTTCTCTGCTCTCATATTATCTTTGCCTCAATAACAACAAGAATAGCCGTAGGAGTTGAATTTGTAAATTTACAACCATGTATTCCTAACAAATTTGTGAACACGCAGGGACCATGTCGGGAGAGTGTCTTCACGCACTTGGAAATATGGCCACAAGCACCTTGACGTGAGTACGATAGTATACACAGCTCTCACCACGACACATGTCACTAGCAACATGAAGAAATACATGCAAGCAAGACATGTTTCATTTGCACAAAAGCCAAGTTAAAAATCATATGTGAGTATGGACACAAGTTATTTCTATAAGGAACCACATGGATAATTCTCATGCAAGTCTTAACCTTCACGATGACAATTAATTACCACCTAATGATCCTTATGGCAAGAAATGAACATCATGGTGATTGCTTCATGCAAACTTTCCTTTCCGTTTGAGGCATGGTTAGGAAGCAAAAAATGGAAATTCACGTTAATAAAGAATAAGTTGAGAATTTACTGATGTGATTGCACCACATATTTTGTCATGCTAGGAAGAAAGCCACTATCCCCCAAGATAAGCTCTATCTCCAAGCTAGGAAGTATCATCACCGCCATTCATTTAATCATCATCCGTGATATAAGCCAAGACATCAAGCATTGTGACCATCCCTCCAGGGCATTTTCAAACCGTCCTTGAGCCAAGACACCAAGCATCGCGACCATGATTGCATGGTGCTTTCAAACCTTCTCTGAGCCAAGTTGCATGGTGCTTTCAAACCTTCCCAGTTTGCTCATCGGACTCCAAAATCAAGGACACATCGATGCCGCAACTAGTCTCCCTCTCTTGCCTTTTAGGCTTGAATTGTGGTCGCCGTTAGCGTCTTTTACAACGACGACGATGGCAATGTTGTAGGTCTAGTTTGTATTGTTGCGTGCATGTTTGCTCGCGATATTTTAAAATGGATATAGTTATAGTTGTTCCCAAGTGAGATCCAAGGAAGCCATTAATGACCTTTGCGTTCCTCAAGCTCCACCTGTAACCAGGTCTGGGTCCATGTGAATGTAAAGTAGTTTTCATTTAGGTTGCATGTTCCTTCCTAATGGTCCAAGAACAGAGACTTAGTTTGTTCAATCTTGTAAACAAAAGGTCAAAAATCTCAGATTTGGGGTTCGATCCACAGACGGCGCCACTTGGTAAAGCTTGTTGAAGGAGCCCACCGGAACCTGTGATCTGCAGAACCAGTAAGAGACACCGGGGGGTTAGTCAAAGCCCCTCCGATGCCTAAGTCAATCGGATTCTTAGTGAGAGAAAGTAGAGAAAAGTAGAGAGAAGGTAGAGGAAAGTAGAGTGATCAGAACCTGTGTAAGTGAGGGTGAGGGGCGCTATTTATAGCGCTATGGTATTGGGCTTCCATGGTTTCCCGGGCTGTCTGTGTGTTCGTGGGCTTGGGCCTTGAGAGTTGTTCATATTTTATTTAATTTTAGGTACATCTTGCCAGGATTAAATTCAAACATCATGACCCTTCTTTCCAAAGTGAAAGATGCTATTCGTGTAGAAGATTATAGACCGATTTTGATGGGAAACTTTTCCTTCGATAGCATCTCTAAAATTTTGGCCACTACACTCTTGGAAATTGCATCCCATATCATCACGCCGAACCAATTGGGGTTCGTGAAAAATTAGAGTATTCACCAATTCGTTACCATTTTTGGAGGGAATCAATTTTCTGAATAGGAAAACTCGTGGTAGGAATTTTTCCTTGAAATTTGATATTAAAAAACCTTTTGACACCTTGGATTGAAATTTCTTAATTTCAGTCTTCGAGGAATTTGGGTTCTCACCTTATTTCAAGTTATGGATTTTGAGCATTTTATCTTCAGCTAGAATTTCGATCACGACTCCACCGGGCTGGCCTATAGGGGGGTGCGGGAGGTGCGACCGCCTAGGGCCCATAGTCGGGAGGGGTCCAAAAACATTTTTTCGGTTTATTATTTTAGTTATTAATTTAAGCAACATAAATACAAACATGGGTATGGTTTGGATGAGTTGGTAAAGCATTTTTTAAGGAAACTAAAGGTCAAGAGTTCAAATCTCAACTACAATAAAATTATAGTTTATTTAATTGCTTTTTAATTTAATAGTCCACTTTATTATTTTTCATCTTATTTTGTCTAGGGCCCCGGGTATCAATGGGTTTTTCTCACAGAGGTGTGTACCAAGGAGACCCACTTTCTCCCATTCTTTTGGGCTTGCTGAAGATTTTTTAATTCAGTATTTACATTTGATGGTGTTGGGGAAGCAAATTGATCCCCTTGAGGTTTAAATGCATCCGCCTTTACAAGGGTGGGTCAAAGCCAATACTAATGCTTCGGTCTTAGATGGTTGTGGGGGTCTCCTTGAGGTTTTGCTTTTCGGTTTGACACGAGCTTGGTTTATGTAACAGGGTTAAAAGCATTTATCTATGCTTTTCAGTTGGCTAAAATTCATGGTTGTCAACACATTTGGCTGGAGAGTGATTCAATGTATGCCATTTCGCTTTTCTCTTTGAAGAATCTTTTTTGTTTCGTGCCATATTGTTGGATATCCCACATTGCTTGGCTTGGAGCATAAATACTTCTTATATTGATGAATTAATCCTAATCCCTTGAGGTACCTTTTGGGTTACACATGGATGTTTAACACATATAACAAGAGATTAGGCCAATTGTCTATACTTTGTTGCTGATATTGATTTTCGTAGTAGCCATATCTGTAGGGAGGGTGATTCCTTAGCCGATAAGCTTGCTAGTTTTGGTAGATTAGCTTTGTCTGTGAAGCGGTGAGAGAATGTTCTCAATTTCTGATTAGATAACTATTTCCATGAGTTTAGTGGCCGAAATCTGTTTCAGTTCACTTAACTTTTTATTTTAATAAAAAATTTGGGTGTTTTTTTTTCGTTTTGTCTGTGGTTTTAGTGGCCTCGTTTCTTCCTGATTTTGGAGTATTCAATAGCTTTTACCCATGGCTAAACTTTGTTTATCATTGCCCCTTTGATACAATATACTTATTTTGCTGTTTATTATCATGTTTTATTAGTTATATCAATTTAGTTGATTTTTAATTTACTTTCGTTTATTAGAAATTCAAGATATTGTATATAAGTTTGTCCACATAATAAATGTTTTAAAACACACTTTTTCAATTATACTATACAATTACAATATAATGTACATAATAAAATTGAAATAATCGAACCGAACCAAGTCTTATTTTTATTTGGGTTCAATTGATTCATATTTTTAAAGTTATTCGGTTTTCGGTGTATTCGCTTCAGTTTGATTTTTCTATTGAATCAACCGATAAATAGCACTGCTACAACCACTTATTGAATTTCTTTGCAAGATTGTTTCCACTAAATTAAAGCCTACTAGTTGTAGTTATCCAATTCAAAATAGTTGTCGATGAACTTTTAATTTATTTTAGTGTCGGAGTATTTCCATGAACACTTGATACTCAAAATTATGAGTACAATTCAAATTTATTCATAAAAAAAAGGACTTATGATATTTAAATACGGAAAAGAGAATGTTATATTTATATATTTATCTCATGTAAATTTATAAACACAAGTGTTTTTTAGTTCAACTAGAAAAAATGGAAACTAAAACTAGGCCAAATTCGCTGATAAAACAATTAAAAGATTTGCAGCCTAATCATCTTTTTAGGCCCTGTGCTATACACGTTTTATCCTTTTGGTCCCTCTTCTATACACAATGCCCGTTTAGTCCCCATGCTATCAATCTTATTACCTAATTGATTTTTTTCGATAGACAGGTAACTCATGTGTCATGTAATGTCTATTTGGAAAGTCACACCTCGATTTATAGTTAAAAAATTCAAAGAACTAAATTATAAGATTAAAATCACATAATTACTTCGTGTAATCATTAATAAGATGAATATATAAAACAAATCATCATGAAAATGTGCTTTTTGAATTACTAAAATGCAATTTTTATATTCTATCAACTATTTACAATGCATTTTTATCATGTTCTTATTGTGTTCGTTGTATGAATATAAATCCGACTGAAAATTATGAGTTACGCTATCTGTTGTGTTCTTTGTTTGTAATAAATTGGACATTTAGGAAGAGATCAATTTTTTTTATTGTTTTTAGTTTCTTAAGTGTAAAGCAGATGGAACAATTAGGTAATGAAATTGATAACACGAGGACTAAATGTGTAATGTGTATAGCAGAGGGACAAATTAGATAATGAAATTAATAGCACGAGAACTAAATAGACACTGTGTATAACAAAGGAATCAAAAGGATAAACCTAAGAAGCAAGGAAACTCCTAAAGTATACCGTTTCGGCGTTTCGTATCCGTTTCGGAAACGGAAACTCTCGGAAACCCCTACGAAACGTTTCGGGGCCGTTTTCGCAATTAGAGAAAGTTGGAAACTCGTTTCTTCGAAATTCAGAAATCGTTTCCAATAAATTTTCTCAAATTAGAAACTAGATTCCATTAAAATGCGAACTTTTTTACCAAAACAAAAAAAGCCAAAACTTTCTAATATTCTTATAAAAACGAAAATGCTCTTATTCGTTTCTTTGTATTCAACATTTTTAGAGCACTAGTTTATCAACCAATAATACCGTGCAAACAAATATACTAAACTTCATCCAACCTTCTTATATGCGTGAATTTTATCAATTGTTCCTCTTTCTTTATTATTTTACTATTTAATCTAAGAATAAATTTATATATATGAGAATTTTATATTTTTTATATTTATAATTATGCCTCTATATTTTTATTATTTACTCGTTTCTCCACAGTTTCCAAACCTCTATTTTTTAGAAATAACGTGTCCCGGTGTCCGTTTCCGTTTTCGTGCTTCTTAGGGATAAACCATGTATATCACAAGGTCCAAGAAGGTGGTTATGCCAAAAATTTGCTTATTACTATTTGAATCGGAAAATTCGAGAAGCCAATAAATATGACTGTTCCATAAAATTAGTCTATTAATTTCTGTTTTGCATTAGATTCATCTACGTTCTACTACATTCTCTTAAAAATTGAAAGAAAACTTTTTGTTGGTGAATCACTTTGTAAATGAAGCCCCAACGCCAAATGAAATTTTGTGATGCAAATGAGGAACTTTTGTTGGTGAATGTATTCAATTACTTTTTCAGAGGTAATTTCTAAAATAATATTAAGTTAGATTATTTCTAATTATATGGTTTTATTTTAATAAATTCGAACAATCAGTTGCACTGTGAATTAAAAGTTTTTCAATATATGGTCCGATTGATTTCAATAACATTACATGTTTTGCTAAGACATTTATTTCATTGAGTGAGCTAATGTGGATGCTATGATTAGTTTTGGATGATTTTGAACTTTTAAAGAGATTTGTGAAAATTGAAAAGTAATATCGATCATCGAAATCACTTGGGCTCCACTCGCCAAATGCCTTGAGAAAAAGACTATTTTTTTTCGACTTGATAGAACTGCAATATTTAATGGGTTCATTAAATATAAATAAGACTTTTTCGCCCCAACCTTAAAAAAGTATCCTTCATCTTATTATAAAAAACAGTAAGACCGAAAACCCATTAGGCTGATTTATAGTTAATTAGGATGGTTTGTAAGTTAGGTAAGGCGAATTCATTAGGGTTATTATTATATAACTCTGACAATGGTATGTTATTTGCCATTCAAAATCCTTCAAACTCAACTAATTTCAACCGTTTAGCAATGTGGAAATTCGGTTAAATTTTATATTCATTCCTTACCAGTTATTTAAAAGTTGTTATGGAGCTTGCCGTAGATCACATTTAGGAGAGTTATTATTAATTGTTTTTAAATTTCTTAGTGTACATCTAAAATTTCTTCAGGATTATTATTATTATTATTATTATTATTATTATTATTATTATTATTACATGTAATGGAGTGAGATTTTTCTTTATGTGTAATGTAATTGTGATACAAATATTTAGTTCATAAGGAAAGAATTCATTTAAAATGCCACTATAGTAAACTGTACGTACTCCAAGTGATAATTTCTACTCTCATAATTTCAAAATATCTATAATATTCTTCACAATTTAGCAACA
>CAOJBJ010547819.1:0-11820 GCA_948291685.1 Euphorbia celastroides | reverse complement strand
TAAATATATAATACACATTAGTACAAAATTCTAAAATTTTTTACAAAGTGGAGATAATTTTTTTACTTAAAAATATGAAAATAAACATTAAAAAAATCCTTACAAATATTTCTACTTCTTAAAAATTTAATCTGAGATTTTTCATAGCAAAATAAACATGATTATCTCATTCTGTGATATAACTTACCATTAAAAAACCTTTATTAAATTTCTGAAAACACATACCTTTTTTGAGAAAAAATAACATATACCTCATTTTAAAATTAGTCACAATTTATGGTAATTTTTTGTAACTAACCTTAATTCAAACGAAACTTGAATAACATGTGACGTTAATTTAGTAGTTTCATTTGTCAATGAGCTTTGAGATATGATATACGCATAGGATTAATAAAAAACATTTTGTATTTTCAACTACTTTTGAAAGGAGTCTGAGGTTTTATTTTATCAAAAGAGGGCATGGGTTTTCGAAATTTTTTAAAAAATGACATAGTTTAGGATTTCTATTTTAAAATTTAATCAATATTATTTATTTGAATATGAAATTTTTGCAGGTTAATTATAATAATATAACACATTTTAGAGACAAAATTTGGAATTTTCTAGAATACTCGATTATTTTGTACAATTATAGTATGATGTCAATTTTAAAAAATCGTAAAAAAAGGAAAAATCTCGGAAAAATTAAATTATTATAATTTGATTGTAGAATTGTTGAAATGAGTAAAATATCTTGTATAATATCATTATTTTTAATAAAAAAAATTATTTTTAAAAAATTTCAAAACTGCAAACCATCTTTTAATATAATAAATTTCTCTGATCCTATTTTGGAAATAGCCAAAACCATATAATATAATTTTAAGCTTTATCCTATATGCAAATGAATAAATTATTTTTACCAACTGTATACATATTTAAAAATCTTTAGCAACCATCATATATTTGCAACAACGGTCCAACCAAGTTATAGCAACTTCTATACAATTTTAAAAAAAAACTGTATACATATTTAAAAAACTTCCGGAACCATCATTTATTTGCAACAAGGCAACAACCTTCAACCAACTAAGCTAGCAACTTCTATAGCTACTTTATTCTCCACTCGTTCCTTTATATTAGTTGTTTAAGGAATTTCATCAAAACCTATTAAAAATTATTTCTCCGATACAATGACTACTTTATAATTTACATTGAACACTAAAATTCTACCTATTCTTAATTACAATTCTATAAGTGCATCAATACATAAAATATCTCCTAATTGACATTAATATGACAGTAATTTAAAAATTCTAAAAAATATCAATAATATTAACTCAAAAAAATGGAATAATATAAGGGGTGCTTGTTTATTAACGAATTAAAATAAAAGTCATCCATAGTAATACTGTTCTGTGTTTTCATTGAATTATTTGTAGTTTATAAGATATATTTAATCTGATTTAATTTTTTTATACTAGAATATACGGTCTATAATCACCAGCCAAAATTTATTCGATCTTAACCATAATCCGACACCCTCACAAGCTTACCAACCACAACATAGAAAAAGCTAAACCGAATTTTAAATATCTCATACCTAATTTAATATCTAAGTTAAGGGTTGACGTATAAGTCAACTAAAAGATGCCTAAAGGTATCAAGAATAAGGCAGCCATATATATGGTACCACATTGCCAAGTTAGTAATATGTTCTACGAGCAAATCAAACAGCTCTTATTGGACTGACCTATTTTTCTATCCAATTGTTTTCATTTTTATGCACCAAACAAAAACGACTCTTTAGTATAAATAGCAGTTTGATAAAGTGGAAATTTCTAAATATTTTATGAAACATTAAATTCTTCGGGTTCCTGTACGAAACCTTTTTTAATAAGCTGTTTTTTATAAACCTTTTTAATTAACCTTACGGCTGAGAAACTAGAAAATCAAATAATTTATTGTAGTATTTTTTCGGATGATAGAAAAAGCTGTAGAATTCAGTTCAATTTTAGTATATGAATTTACACCGTCCAGTTCTATTTACTCAAAAGAACGGAGACTAAATGCTAACTAACTTTTAACAAGTCATGCCCTCAGCAAATCTTAAAATTAACAAGAAAAAAGCAGTTGGTACGGTTTAACATATTGCTTATTCTAATATATTATGAGTCTATTTGGCATTGTTGTTGTCTCTAAGAGTTTGTATCACAAACTTTTCATATAATATCATTCAGGGCCGGCCCAGAGGGGTGTGCTGGAGGTGCGACCGCACAGGGCCCATGATCGGGAGGGGCCCAAAAATGCTTTTTCAATATGGTATATTATTTATGTATTTATTTAGTAATGTAAAAATAAACATAATTGTGGTTTGGATGAATTTGTAAGGTACTTTTTAAACAAATCAAAGGTCAAGAGTTCAAATCCAAACAATAAAATTGAAATTTTTTATAAATTACTTTTTAATTTGAGGGCCCACTTTATTATTTTTCATCTTATTTTCTTAGGACTCCATAAATGCTAGGACCGGGTCTGACATCATTTTTTAGACTTTGATAGTGCATTCTGATTCTTCATATCTAAAAGTTGAGAACTGCCAAAATAGTTTTTCCAAAACTATAATCCGTTACTTTTAAGGAAAACTTCAAAATAGAACTTTGAGGAAAAGCAGCTTGAGAAAGTAATCTCAAACTGGCCTTATATCAAATCAGAGGTCAAAGTAAGTTTAATTAAAGTTAGACAAACATTTTTTTAAAACGATAATCAACTGCTTTAAAATAGATATTAAAATAAAACTTTTAAGAAAAACAGCTTGAAAATGCAGCTAAAACATACCTTAAAAAGCGTTGAAAGCTCATTCTTTCTTTTTCATTTAATTAGATACCGTGAACTTTATTGACATCATCATTGTGTCGTGAGCCAACCATTCTTTTTTATTTATAAAGACTAATGCATTAGCCTGAAACTTGATAACTTTTATGAAATGTCACTTTAATTTTTAGAATGTTAATTTTAATTTTTTTGAAGTTAGTAAAAGTGTTAATTTTAATCCTTTTAATGTTATGTATCACAATTTGATTGAAAAGACAAAATAAAAAAATTTGATCTTTTTAAAAATTTAAATCAATCACAATGTGACACGTGACACTAAACGGTTGAAGTGAGCGTGCTTGTCAACTTCAGGGTGTTATTTCCAACATTCCAAAGATTAGGGTGACATCTCAAAAAAGTTATCAACTTCAGGCTAAATATGCATCAGTTCCATTTATAAAAAAAATGATTTATACAGGGAGGAGAAAAGTAAAAATTATAACTTTTCCATATCAGTGGAAACATATATACAGGGAGGAGAAAAGTAATATCAGTGGAAACTTGGTGCCATGCATTCGCTAACTTAACGTGTATTAAAAAAATATATATATATTTCCTTTTCTTAGACAAAAACAAAAAAAAAGTAACTAATTAATTGATTGATTAAATTTTGATTTTCAGGGCCTATAAATCCATGGACACATAAAGATTTGTTTTTCACAGAGTGAGGGAAAAAAACAAAAAGAAGAGAGATGGGGAGAAGACCATGCTGCTCAAAGGAAGGAATGAACAGAGGGGCATGGACTGCTTTAGAGGACAAAATTCTTGTTGCTTACATTGAGGTCAATGGCGAAGGACAATGGAGAAATTTGCCTGAAAGAGCAGGTTTAAAAAGATGTGGCAAAAGTTGCAGACTTCGATGGATGAATTATCTTCGACCTGATATTAAAAGAGGCAATATTTCCAATGATGAAGAAGATCTTATTATTCGACTCCATAACCTTCTTGGCAATAGGTCTTTCTTTCTCTCTCAAGTATTTTTTTCCTTAATAAAAAATTAAGTAAATAACTGGTTGTCAAACATAATTAATTTGTATAGCTAGATGGCAACACGCTGTTAATCTCTCAACTCATCTCCTTCATAATTAATTATATGAATAAAATATGGATGAATCACTGAATAAAACTCTACAAATTTTGAAATTTATAGCTATTATGCAATTAGTTGAGCCAGTGACGGAGCCAGCTTGGGACTTGGGGGAACAAAAATTCATGGGTTTGGAACAAAAGCAGCAAAAAAATGCAGTTTGAGGGGTTTGAACCCTAGTTACAAGGAAAATTTGCCCCTCATTTACCAATTCAGCCATAATTTATTATTGATATAAATCAAATTTTATATATGATATACTAATCTAAACGGTTTGGGGGGACAAAATACCGGAATTGCTAAGGTCGTCGGCGGTTCGGGGGAAAACTCCCCCCGCCGCCCCTCGTCCCTGAGTTGAGCAGTCTGAGTCAATTTGGTCTAAAGCTACAATAAAATAATAACATATCAAAATTATACACGTACACAATTGAAAACAAAACTGAACTTATTCAATGTATAACTCCGAATTGAATAAACTTGACTACAACGAACTAAAGTAAATAGAAGTACAAAAGAGCGTGAACTTTTTCTCAGGAAAGATTGTTCATTTTGAAGCGAGGTTATTGGTTTCAAGATAATGAAAACTATACCGCTAATTTGATCTTATTAGCTTATTATTATGTGGTCAGTATTATTTCTAACTGAAAAAATTTCAAAGTGCAGATGGTCTCTCATTGCTGGAAGGTTACCTGGACGAACAGATAATGAAATAAAAAACTATTGGAATACAACACTTGCTAAGAAAGCCAAAGCTCAATCCAAAAACGGTACCACTAAAAGTGGTCGTCCTGGTCCTCATAATTCGAGCCACCAAAAGCTAGCTACCGAACCACCGAAGCCAACCCAAGTGATACGAACCCGAGCCACAAGATGTACAAAAGTTGTCATCCCATTTGACTATCAAACATCCGCCGAGCTTCCCCTGAGTCTCCCATATTGGGGCCAGCAAAGTGGTTCACAGTACTTGGAGAACGATTGTCTACTGTCGGATCGAGAAGACGAGCCAATGATCAACGATTGGATCATTAGTCTAAATGAAAATGCCATGTTGGACTTGGATTCTTTTGCAGCTTTGCTGGAATCTGAGGAGTGGCCTTGACCTTTTTAGGTTCATCATCTTTGCTTAGTGTGAATAATTGTGTGAATAAATAAATGATGTTAGGTCATTTTTATTTGTAATTTAGTTAGTCAGATGGTTATTTACATGTGCGAGGCATCCTTCACTTATGTATGCATTTGATACACACTTTTGTTAGTTAATATGTCGATAGGAAACATCCTGACTTTTGCAATTTCTTTTTCCAAATATGCTTTTCGATTACTATTATAGCCAACTTCAAATGCGTTTTAAGTGGTTCAGAGTCATAAAGTTTTCTCGATTACTATTATAGCCAAAATATAACTTCAAATGCATTTTAAATGGTTCAGAGTCATAACGTTTTCTCGTTATTTTTTACAGAAAAAAGGGTAAGCGCAAAGCAATTTTAGAGCCACTTAATGTGATATCAAACGTGTTTCAAGTGGTTGGTAGTTCAAAATTCTATTTTTTTAGTTTACAATGCATTATTTACTCCTTGAGCTAGATAAAAAAACCCCAATAGCATCTTAAATTGTCAAAAATTTCAAAAAACTCCTTAAACTTAGCAAACGTTTTTTGTTGCCAACTTCAAATTTCACCCCCAGCACTTGAAAACTTTAAGAAAAAAAACATAAACTTGAACACACGTGTCTTAATCTCGAGCCACATTTTGTTATTATGTGTCTTAATCTCGTTTATTCTGTTTTTTAGAAAAAAATAAAATTACTTAAAAAATTGTGAATTATTGATTATGGGTCCTTAAAAATATCAGGTCCCATATAAAAATTCTGACAAAAGAGATGGCGTTAACAAAAGCATGAGGTCAATCTTCATACCAAACGTTAATAATTTCGAACACACGTGTAATGGATACATGTAGGTTACGTGTAGTTCGTATTTAATATTTTAAATATTAGTTTATTTATTTCATTATTAAATTATACGACTGTTTCTACTAATCGGAACCATAGAAAAAAACAAAATGTTAATATTCTATAAAGATTTCAAAATCTCATAATTCATTTCATCTTTTTTTAAACATCAAATCAGTTTCCAATTTCAGTCAGCTCAAATAATTAAACTTTACTAAACATGATTTTACGTGTACAGTACCTTTTGAAAAATTTGTGATAGGTGCGGCAACGTGTAAAATAAATTAAGGAAGGAAATAGACTTTATATATTTCCATTTGAAACGCCTAAAATCATTTATATAAAGACATTAATGAAATTAAAATATGGACTACTATAGTGTTAGTTTTATTGGTACACCTTAATATATATATATATATATATATATATATATATAAAAGGATAAGTAGTCCTTTTTGTTGGAGCAGCACATCGAAGGAAGCTTGGTAGAGCATTCCACTATAAGATTTCAACTTTTAATCTTCGATTTTGAGACTTTAATAATTCGTTAAGGACTTAGAATTGATGCAAAAAGTTTTGTCAAGGGCATAGGCAATTGGTAAGTCAAATGTGATCTTACCGAGAAACGAATGTTATTAAAAATATTCCTACAGAGGACAGACTAATATCAATGGGTGTGCAAACTGTATGAAAACCGTTTTTCTTATACGAATCATCGATTTTTTTGTGGATGTTTTGAAACTTTAGTGAAGATTGAATTATAAATTTTGCTTATTTGAGTATTTAGTTTACTTTGGTGGTTGTGTTGGAAATCCGAAAAAAAGAGATCTAATTTAAAATAAACATAACTAAAAACAAGGTAAGTATTTATTATGATTAGACTTAAAACTTTATTTGAAGTAAGCATTCGGTTTTTATTAGATTCGAATTGAACTGAATTACTTCAACTGATATATTGATTTTCATTATACTTCTCACGGAATGCTCTCCCCTAAGTGTAGGAACTACTTCGGTTGAAACAATTCGGTTTGTTCGGTTCAGTTCGGTAAACTGAATGTTCACCCCTTAGAAGTGTACCTTTTGAATTGTTAAAGGTTCTTTCCAATTTAGAATGTAAACATGGTATTTCCTATATGTGATCATTAACACAATTCAAACCAATTTTTTCGTAGAATAGAAAAAAAAACAGAGAGAGAAATTAATTTCCATTTGGTTCTTAATGGAATTGAATAATAGTTTGATTAGGTGAAGGAAACTTCTAGTATTTAGTTAATTTATGCTTGCATCATATTGATTTAATTTCGACTGAATAGTAAATACTCGTCGTTATTGCTTCATTTTTCTACCATAACTTTACTTGGTTGGCCATACATAAGAAAATTCTTATTTATTCACCAAAACAAATTACATTGCATCCATTTGTTTAAATCCCTATATTCAATAGCTCAGTATTATTGGTTTTCATGGTTGCTTTGATCTCGTGAGATCATATTTGATTTAATTAATAGTAGTTGTAGTGAGTAAAACAATAATTATTTCATAAATCGGTAAGGAATGAGAGATCGAATCTTAGCTCCTTCAACATAATTTTTAAAATAAAATAAAATAACCATATACAATATCACATAACACACAAATAATTTAAGCGCATGATTAAACAGTAGGAATAATGATTGGCATCTAGAAAAGTAGAAATTAAGCACTTTGTTTTCTTGCATAACCTAATACAATTGAAAACTACACTAGCTGCCAGTCACCATTATTATGTGTCTTAATCTCGTTTATTGCGAGTTGATGTGTAGTATCTCATCAATAGCACTATTGACTTTAAGTGTTTCCTCCAGCAAGAATATATCATGGAGTAACAAAATGATATTCTCCTCTTTTTTCTTTATTATATTATCATTGTTTAATTTCGGAGCTTTTGATTCGTGTAAAGGAACAGGATGACGAAAATTAATAAATGAAAACGGAAGGAATGGAAAATTTAGACTTTGATTTCTCTTTTTATTTGAATGATTTAGAGTAACAAAATGATATTCTCCTCTTTTTTCTTTATTATATTCATTATTATTATTATTTAAATATTTATATTATTATAATTATTAATTTGTAGTATTAATAAACTATTTATTTTATTATTACAATTATAATCCATTTATTGCATGTGTATTATTAATATACTTGTTATATTATTATTGACTAATATTTGACCATCATTAATATTTTATTGTTATTATTTTGTATTATTGCTACTCTCTCCATTCCTTTAACTCGTTTGAGCGATTTTTCCTTGTTTCTTTATGTAAGTCGTTCTCCTCCTTTAAGAAAATTTTCACGCAATTATTCATAATTTACTCATATTTACTCCAAGGCAACTTTTAAAAATATATAAGACTTGAAGAGAGTATTTAATATGGAAGAGAATTTTATTATGAAAATATAAGGTTAATTTTGGTATTTTATATGCATAATTAATTACTTATAAATTACTATGCAAATGACTCAATCGATTTACATAAAATAACAGGGGAGTATTATTATTATTATTAGGGTAAATTATAAAAATATGCCTTGTGTTTTGACTCACTAACAGAAAGGGGTTTATGTTTTATACCATTAACAATTAAAGGATTTTCATCTATAAACTGTTCATTTCTGTTAGTTTGTCAAGGGTATTTTTGGAAATGTCACATATTAACCTTAATACCCTATAACCCAATTTCATGCTTATAAACTAAACTCAATTTAAAGTTATTAGAACCCAAAATTACCCTTAACAAATAACAGAAATGAACAGTAAATTGACTGAAAATCCCGTAATTGTTAATGGTGTAAAACAAAGACCCTGTTTTTTAAAAAAATAGGGATAACTTCAAAAAACCCCTTGAGGTTTCACTCATTCTCAAAAACACCCTTGAGGTTTATTTTTTTGCAAAAACATCCCTGAGGTTTCAGAATTTTGCAAAAAAAAGGCTAACCACAAGGTATGTTTTTGAAAAATTGCATTTTTAATAATATTACAAAAGTTATTTCAAAAAATTAAACATTCATATATTCTAAATATATTATTTGTGAATTATTTATCAAAATATGAGTAATTTTTAAAAAAAAAATCATTTTATTTCGATTTTTTAAAGTTATGATCGATTTTTAATTAAAATAAATATCAAAACATCTCAAAAAAATCTAAAATTCATCCCTAATGTGTATTTTATTTGAATAAAGAAACTTGAAAATTTTCACTTCAAAATGGAAAAGATTACCCTTTCGAATGTGGTTTCAAAATTTTGAGAAGAGTGTTTTTGTAAAATTCTGAAATTTCTAGGATGTTCTTGCAAAAAAAATAAACCTCAAGAGTGTTTTTTAGAATAAGCGAAACCTCAAGGAAGGTTTTTGAAATTATCCCCTAAAAAATAACACGGACCCCTTTTCGTTATTAAGTCAAAACACAAAATCTATTTTTGTAATTTTCCCTTATTATTATCATCATCATCGTTCTATATCAAAGTATTATTACAATTAATTTATAAAATAAATAGACAAAAAATAATGGAAAGAAAGGAAATGAAAAACTTAGAAGGTGGAGAGAAATAGGTATAACATTTTAAAATAATGTAAAGAATTAAAGGATGTAATGGTTCGAACCAAAAGTAATTCTATCTTTAATGGAAAATAGCGGAAACCTCCTTCCACCCATTTTCTTCCACTTCTTCTATACTTGATAGACTTTCTTTGTGGACTAGCAAGTCCGTCCAATTTGTCATAATCCATAGTTTATGGGATGAGTTTTGAAAAGTTATTTCTCAATTTTGGACTTGTTTAACCCGAATTCGATGAAGCTCGCAAATAAATAGATTGAATTTAGGATAAGTAAAAAGCCGACCTTGCGCACATAATTTTAATATAAAATAGATTTTCTATGCATAATATTATATAATTATTAATAAGTAAATTTGGAAGATGAAAATATTGTTCATCAAACAAAATTTTGTCATATTTTAATTTGTAAAATTAATGTTTTAATGTTAAATATGACTACTTATATGTAGAATATTTATTATATCGTAAAATTTAAAATATAATTTTGACATAAAATTATATTTTTATTGCTACATATATTATTCACTCAACCCGAAATTCTGCCTAGCTAACCTCAAACTCAGTATAGCCTAAACCCAATAATATTTTCAACGAGTTAAAAAAAGTTTAAAATTGATCTTTTCATATAAAGTTTGTTAGGTCCGACCCGAACTCGGCCTGGCTAAATCCTTTAGATTGGAGATATACCACGGGACCCAATATGAGATTACATATCATCATATCGAGTTCATTATTTTACTCTATTTACAAATATAGCTATTATGGAGGATATTTTAATAATTCACAACTTACTAGAACATATTATGATCCTGTTTGGGACTGTTGTCCAAGCTACTTTTCCTGAAAGCTTCATTTTGAAGATCTTCCTAAAAGCAGTAAATTATAGTTTTGGAAAAACTGTTTTGGCAGTTCTCAACTTTTTGATATAAATGATCAAAATGCACTGTCAAAATCTTAAAAGTGATGTTATATGAAAAATTTGTGATACCAACTTTTAATAATAACAACTCTAACAACAATGCCAAACAGACCTATATCTATTACTCTCTCTTTCCTCAGTTTTTAGTTTTTGCTCTCAAGCAAAGCTCCAAAGTCATTGACAGTGTATATGAACGGAGGTTGATTAAAGTGACAACTAATTTAGTATTACTTAAGTAAGATCTTAAGTTCAAGTTTTGTAAACGTACAAAAATTTCAATGAACTTTTAACTTTGTAATTATTTTGTCTATTCTTTTTCCTTTTTTACATGTATCAACCTTTTTTCTCATAATTAACTTGAATTTTAAAATTTAAAATCATATCTCTCAAACAATTGTTTTTTTCGACTCAATTCTTTAAGATATTTTATTCGGTTTATTTTTATCTTCAAAATGAAATTCACATTGATATATTTATGATAATTTTTTTGAAATTTTCTTGTTATATAACGAAACTCGTAAAACTCTATCTTACATACTTAAACATCTTATAACATTATTATATACCATATAACGTGTTATAAGTCTTATAACGTATTTATAACATATATAACATCTGATAGCATTTGTTATAACATATATAATATCACATAACATAACATATTATATAACGATAAAACATATTTAAAATTCTATGCAACAGTGAAAATCAATTAAAAAATTCATGATGAAGGTAGACAATATGCATGTCATTGATGGTGTACAGGTGCTTGCTTCTCCAACGCATTATTGAGTTTCAGTAATTCAAAATTTCAGCTCTGAACACCGAAATCCTAAACGTTGATTCCTAATACAAAAATGGGTTACAACAATTGAAGAGTTCAATGATAGCTTTTTGATCTTCTTGTTATGTATTTTTTGTAACCTTGTCCAAATCTGAGAGGTTTTCAACTGGTTTGATAGTGTTTTTTTTGGGATGAGTTCAAAAAATCTCTGATGTTTCAACTTTCAACAAAATACCTCTTGATGTTTAAAACCAAGCAAAAGACCCCCTGATGTTTGTCTCCGTCATCAAAATGAGGATTCTCAGTTAACAGAGTTAAAAAATACTGACGTGGCAGGGGCTATTTTGTCCAATCCATCATTTTTGACCCATTTACCCACTTTCCTCAAAACTCATACCCTTTTACCCACTTTCCTCAAAACTCATTTACCCTCTCTCTCTCTTTTCTTTGTTTCCTGGCTGGCCGACGGTGACTAGAAGGAGGGGCGGGCTTCGAACGGCGTCTGGCGAGCGGTGGCGGTCGCGAAACGGCGGACAGTGGAGTCTCCGGCGACAGATCTGATGGATTTGATTCGGGGGTGGCTGAAATGGCAAGTTTGGACGGCGGGGGTGGGAGAACTGACCA
>CAOJBJ010547699.1:0-18907 GCA_948291685.1 Euphorbia celastroides | reverse complement strand
CACTCCTAACTTCAAAGAGCATAGGAGGGTAAAATTCTATCTGCCGTGAAAAAATATTTAATAACGGTAACCTAATACTTTCATAGGGGCACCTATATTTTTAGTTGGTCAAATGCATTTTGATAATTCTGAACTTGTTTTCCTGAATTTTTAAAAGTTCATGTCGTTTTTCTGAATTTTTAAAAGTTCCTCTTAACCCCTTTCAACGTAGAAAAGGCACCGTTTTTTCTCTTAAACACCACGTCTCGACTTTTTATTGGTTTGACTTTTAAAACATATCCTCCAATCAGAAGTTGATATGTGTAATTCCAAGATTTAAAAATGTTTTTTAGATAAGTTTAAGAAAATAAGAGGATCATTTTTGCTAGTTTAAGGAAGTGAGAACTTTTAAAAGTTCAAGGAGACGTGAAGTAAATTCGGATAAATTTAAGGATTAAAATATATTTGGCGTATTTAATGGTACAATAACATTGTTTGTAGGAGGATGGTAGGGATCGAACAAGCCTCCTTTAAAATCCAAATTGTTAAAAAAAATTCCACTGTACTTTGCCGTTTTATGCTAGAATATAGCCCTAAACGACCTGACCGTTTGGCCCGGCATGCTGGCCGCTGCTTTGTTTCAAACCCTTTACTTCTCTCTGTAATAGGACTCAGCCACTCTCGTTATTTTCTCTCTCCATTGTTAAAAGTTTGTATCTTTACTTCTCTCACTAATTGCGCTTTATTCTGTTCAAATTCGACACTTTGGTTTGCACTGAGAACGAGGGCGTTGGATTCAAAGGGGAACAAAGCAAAGCAAAGAGCTGCTTATAAGCTTTTTCTTTCTCTGTATTTTTCCTTTTCTCTCTCTAATGTCTGCTGCATTGTCTTCTTCTACTTCAAGAATTTCTCATCTCTCTTCCACGCATTCAACCCCTCTTTTGCTTTCTCCTATTATGTGGGTTTTTTCTCTCGTTTTGCAGAAAACCCAATTGCATTTCTGAAGTCTGATCCCTTGTTGAGATACCCATTCTCTTGTTTTGATCTCTTTTGGCCTAATTCTTTCTGGGTTTTACTGGGTTGCATTGGGTTGTTCTAAGAGGGGGAAAAGATTGTAAATTTGATAGAATTGAGGTACCCATTTGTTGATTTCGTCTCTTTTGGAATTAGGCTGTTCTAGGAGGGGGGAAAGATTATAAATTTGACAAAAATTGAGATACCCATTTGCTAATTTGGTCTCTTTTGGATTTGGGTTGCATTGAGCTTGGAATAGTCCAAAAAAATTGGGGGAAAAGGGTTCTTATTTTTTGTGTTTTATTGAGGTTCTGAAATTTTTGGTTTGAATTGGGGGAGCTGGAAGAAGAACAGTAAGAGCTATATGAAGGTGTGGTGAAAAATGAGAGATGGGAACTCCAAGAAAAGCAAGGTTTTTTATTTTGTTTTTAACTTGATATAGCAATTGAATTCAATCCCTTTTTGTTAATTGAGAAATGATGTTGATATTGATTCTTGTTTTTGTGGTGAAGCTCTCATGGTCCACGAAAATGGTCAGAAAGTGGTTCAATATCAAGAGTAAAAATGAAGAATTTCAAGCAGATGATGTCTATGGAGGTTGGTTGGCATTTTCTGTAATTTCTTTTATGATTTATCAAATCAAAAGACCTGAACTTTGTTTCTTCCTATAACTGATTTCACTGTAAAATTATTTTGAATTTGTTTGGTTGCTGAGAAAATTAAGGAAGACAAGAGGAATAAACTTTTGAACTTGTTACTTCTCCTGTTCTCTATCTCTTGATTCTTGAGCATCAAAATCATTATTTTCCCCTTTTCACCTAATCTACAGAAACTATTCAAATTAATTCTCTCCAGTGTAAAATTATAGCTCTTTTTTCCCTAAAATTTCAGCAGTTCTCTAAATTCTTGTTTTTTTCAATCAAAAAATTGACAGGAGGTGAAGTGGAATACAGGACTAGCTTTGCTGAGAGAGAGCCATGTACCATTAAGAAAAGTAAAACAGGTTGAGCTTCAATGAAGCTAAAAACCTCTAGTTTTTTCTACTTTATGTCTTAAATTCAACTTCCTAATCTAGTAATCTCGCCCTCATTTTAATGTAGAGAAATTCAGCAGAAACCCGGAGCATGTTCGACGAGCAAGAATGAATCTCGATCACCCTCGGATCATAGATGTGCAGAACCACAGGTTTCTAACCACATAAAGTTTCAATCTTTTCTATACGATTTTCAGTTTTCTTTTCGGTTTTGTGACGTATAAGGTCTAATTGGTTTTCCCAATTTTGAGCAGCATTTTTGTTGCTACATGGAATGTGGCTGGGAGATCTCCACCAAGTAATATGAGCCTCGATGATTGGCTTCACGCCTCGCCTCCAGCTGACATATATGTTCTAGGGTTTGTCTTTTCACCCCCGATTTGGTTACTTAACTCTTCAATGAGTAGATTGAGCAAGGATCGGAGCTTTACCATTTGATTGTATTTCAGATTTCAAGAGATAGTTCCTTTAAATGCTGGCAATGTCCTTGGTGCAGAAGACAATGGACCGGCCAAGAAATGGCTGGCCCTTATTAGAAAAACCCTTAACAATCTCCCTGGAACAAGTAGCAGCAATGGCTGTTACACACCATCGCCAATCCCCGAGCCAATAGTAGAAATGGATGCCGATTTTGAGGGGTCATCAAGGCAAAAGAACTCATCTTTCTTCCATCGCCGTTCATTCCAAACCCCTTACAGCTGGAGAATGGAAAACGACCCTTCGATTTCTCAGCCACGGCTCGATCGCCGGTTCAGTGTTTGTGATCGGGTCATATTTGGTCATAGACCGAGTGATTATGATCCTAGTAACCGATGGGGTCACAGACCGAGTGATTATTCGAGGCCTAGTGACTACTCTAGACCGAGCGATTACTCTAGATGGGGTTCATCGGACGATGATAATGGACCAGGTGATTCACCGAGTACTGTATTGTACTCACCGATGTCCTATGGTGGTTCATATAGTGGGCCCACATCTGCTGAAGATGGGTACAGGAGGCCCGGGTATTCGAGATATTGTTTAGTGGCTAGTAAGCAAATGGTTGGGATATTTTTAACTGTTTGGGTTCGAAGTGAGTTGAGAGATCATGTTAGGAACATGAAGGTTTCTTGTGTTGGGAGAGGGTTGATGGGTTATCTTGGAAATAAGGTCAAGTTTTGATCTTTTCGTTTATGCAATTCGATTTTCCAAGTTTTCCGGGTTTACTAAGCGATGTTTTTGTTTCAGGGATCGATTTCTATCAGTATGTCTTTGCACGAAACGACATTTTGCTTCATTTGTAGCCATCTAACCTCTGGACAAAAAGAAGGTGACGAGCTTAGAAGGAATTCCGATGTCATGGAGATTCTTAAGAAAACAAGGTTTCCTCGTGTTAATGGTTCGGGTGATGAGAAGTCACCCGAAACAATTCTTGAGCATGAGTAAGCATCATTAATAAATTAACAATCACATATTTATTCATTTCGTGATTTTTGATTCAGTATTTGTTCAATGATGCAGTCGGGTTATTTGGCTTGGGGACCTAAATTATCGAATTGCTCTGTCTTATCGATCTGCTAAGGCGCTAGTTGAGATGCAAAACTGGAGGGCTTTGTTGCAGAATGACCAGGCATGTTTACATATTGTCTCTTATAGCTTCTTATAACATGTTTATACCTTTCATAAAATATGTTTATACCTTTCTTATAACATGTTTATACCTTGCTTGTAACACATTTATACCTTTTCTAAGTACATTTTGCAAGCTTTCATCTAATTAAACTATGGATTTCTTGCAGTTAAGGATCGAGCAGAGAAGAGGCCGGGTTTTTGTTGGATGGAACGAGGGAAAAATCTATTTCCCGCCAACATACAAATACTCAACTAACTCAGACCGATATGCCGGTGATGATTTGCATCCAAAGGAAAAGCGACGAACTCCAGCTTGGTAAGAACATAACCGAAATTTTTACACGTTCACCTAAAGTTCAACTAATCTTTTATACTAATCGAATAATTTCATTTAAAGGTGTGATAGAATTTTATGGCATGGCGAAGGACTCCAGCAGCTATCTTATGTTAGAGGGGAGTCGAAATTCTCGGACCATAGACCGGTTTACGGGATATTTTGGGCGGAAGTAGAGTGTGCTCATGGCAAATTGAAGAAAAGTATGAGCTATTCGAGTTCCCGAAATGAAGTAGAGGAGCTTTTGCCTTACTCTCATGGATATACCGAACTGAACTTCTTTTGATAGGTTTGTCTCTATCGGTTTCGATTTTTGCTGGTTTTGATGCATAAAGTTTGTTTCTTTCTGTAATATTGCTCTTGTTTCTGTTGTTTTCAGGTGTAAATTTTGGCTGATTAACTCAACAACATCTAGTTTAGTTGACAACTATGAACTAACTGACATTACAAGTTCCTGTTCAGTGCTTTATTTTGCTAATCACTTTGATTAACAAGCAAAGTTTCAAACTTTATTAGGTAAAGTTTACTGTTTTCCATTTAGTTAAACTTTGTTAATCTCTGTAATGGTTATTGAAGAAAAGTTATTGTTTTGCAGGATTAACTTGTGGCCTATCAGGAACTACCAATTGGGTCTATGAAGATTAATTTATTTTATTCTTTTTTTTTGTTTTAGTTAGGGAACATTTTTGTTTTTTTTTTTACTGGAAGAAAATGAAAGGTGATGGTCAATACAATGATATGGTTGCTTTTTGTTTTAAATGAGAAGCCTCTCTGACATAAGAGATAAGTATAAATACTAAGATTGGGCTTTAACCTATTAGCTTAAGCTTTTGGGTAAAACGGTTCAATGACATGGTATCAGAGACTCATTGACCTAAAAATCGGGGGTTCGAATCCTGACAGATTCATTTGTTGAGTCGAGTTTCAACACATGTTAGAGTGAGCCTGTGTTGTATCCGCTTCAAACTCGAGGGGCATTTACGTGCGGAGGAGTGTCAGAGATAAATATAAATACTAAGATTGAGTTTTAACTTATCAGTTTAAATTTTTGGATAAAACGGTTGAATGCCAAATAAAGATTTGATGGATGGATATTCATTATCAAAGTGAGAGGTGAAAAAGAACAAAAAGAAAGAAAATTTATATTATATTATTGGACCTTGTGATTGATTCAAGAATGCTTCTATGTTTCTTTTTCTTTTGCAATAATTTTCCTTTTTTCTCTTTAATTATTATGGAAAACAAGCTCAAAAGGCACTTAGCATAAAAGAAGTAAAGACAGAATTTACAGCTTTAGCAGATGATAGCCATGATCTAGAGAATCACACTTTCTTTTTTAGAGATTTTCACCAAATGTTATTTTCGTTCCACCATTTTCCTAATGTATATGTTAAATATTTAAGTTAGATTATACTCCGGTTTAGTTCAATTCAATCATTAGAATAATTAGTGAATATACAACTCCGCCTTTCATTACTTAGTCACTGTTGTGTAAGTATGGAATTGGTAAGTAAAAAGATTAGGTTATGATATATAACTAGAAATGGCTATAAATCCGCTAACAAGTTACCTCATTGAAAGTATTTGTTGTATGCTTACACAATAACTAAACCTGTTCACAGGGCGAACTACTTATTGGCTCCGGTCAGGTTTGGGTATTTATTTTAATGTAAAGTCTAGCTCGAGCCTGAGCATGAGCCCGTAAAAGCTCAAAGCTTTATGGGTCAGGCTTGATTGCTTATATAAATATCCAAACCCGTTCCGATAAATAAAAAAATATTTATTTTATATTTTTAATTATAGTTAATACTTCTTAAGTTTATTTTTGTATTAATGTATTAAATTATTGAGTATAAATTTAAAGACCATATTAAACAATGTATATACATGTAACATATATTTAAAATGTGCATCATTTATAATTTATTTAATAAAAAATAAAAAACAAATTTTCTACGGACCAGGGCTTAGAATTAACTTTCTAAACCCGGTCCGGACCAACCCGAGTCCGAAGTTTTAAATCATGAACTTTTGTCAGACTTAGATTAGTGTTTTTAAGGAGACGTCCAATTAAGTCCGACCTAAACTCAGTCCAGCTCACCCAACAAACATGTCTAATAAGGACTAGTGCATTTTTTTGAAATTTTTAAGCCGAACGAGGAATTAGGAGATAATAAAGGAAACGAAACAATTAACAGAATTACATTGTATATTCAGCCTAACTTTATACAACAAGTATGTTTCTTAGTCAAACAACAAATGGTCCGTTTGTTCAAAGTAAATTTTTTTATGTCATGTGCTTGTAATGTTCCTATCATGAATTAGACCAACTCACTAAAGGTTCTATCTTTCCATTTTCTTTATTTCTTAGACAAACCTTTTATTTTTGCACTTTATTACCAAAACTATGGCATGAAGTTTGGTATATATGCCCAATTAAAGAAGTATACTCGATAATACGAGGTTATAGCTCGTGTTTAAGTCTCGATAGTGAAACGGAACCCGAATCTCCTTTCATGAGTCCACCCTTACCAAAATTTGTTAGCCTTAAACAAAAACCACATGTTCACTTTAAATGTATGCAATGATCTGAAGTTAACGTTCTTTCGAATTTCAGGAAGCTAAACCAAGTTTAGAGAGCTTTCGTTGACACATGCAAGTTTAAGGTGTCATATGAAACATGACAAGAATGCATTTTGCCTTAATTATGCTCATTACTTGTAGTTTAAAGGAAAACATTAATTTTGTGAATCATGAACAGAGTAATCAAAATCACATATCCGTGTTTGATTTCACGATTCAAAAAAATTAAAAAGAACTCCAAAAGCTATCATAGAAAACAAATTGAATATCCAAAATATTGCAAAATCATCGTGTATACATGCTACTCTTATATCTTTTCCACTTCATTATTTTTTTTTGATGGAAAAAAATATCTATAAACAGGGCAACAACTTTACAACAAAGCAAAATGAGGCAGGTGACCTTACAAAAAGACTGGCTCCACTTCATTATGATCATCAACTCATTTACACAAAATTGGGCAAAAAATTAGATTGTAATTGTGATAATTACTAACATCAACCAGAACAATCTATAACAATTTGACCTTTTAGTATAGTGGGAGATGAAAACAACAATTGCTAAATCAAACAATATGATTAAAGGCAAAAGCATGAGTCTTTCTTTTTGTCTTTGCAGGATTAAAGCTTGAGTCTCTGTTTCTGTGTTGGTTAAATCAGTAACAATTCATGACTCTGTCAAAAGGTAATTTAATAATCAATCAATTCACTTTCCCTCCGTTAAAATCAAAATTTGCACAAGATCATATCATCATTGAACACATGCAGATAAAAAAGCTTAGCAATTTCAGTGATCAATCATTCGTCCCCAAAAGATTAATTTGCAGCCAAATACATCTAGACCTCCTTGAACTTGTCCAGATTTACCTCTCACCCCCTAAACTTGTCTAAAAAAACTTTCAAACCTTGAAATTCCAGGCTTTCAACTTTTGGATGACAGTTTTGAAAAGAAAAACTAATCAAAAGCCGACACGTGGCGTCTAGGGGAAAATGGTGCATTTTTCAAAAGTTGAAGGTGCAAGAGGCAATTCGGGACAAGTTCAAGGGGCACAGATGCATTTGGCCTTAATTTGCCGCCCAAATCAGAGCACGATTATCAGGATCAGCATAGCAAGAACAGCAAAAGATCAATATAAACTGCACAAATTAGTCAAACCAGAAGTATTATTGACATATCTGGCATCTGATGCCATGGATTTTGGCTATTTTTTCTACATTCAAACCCTAAAAGAGCACCCTTAACTGGAAGATCAACAAAAAGAGAGAGCTACAGTTATGCAGATTGAGCATCATTTACCAGGAAAATCAAGGGAAAATCCCAGATTAGTGAATATACTATTGAACACACCTTCAGCTGATTTCAGTCTCTTTTCAATATCCTCAGCAATTTCTTCATCGAATCCATCCAGCATAATCTGATGATCCCGGCATTGATGACTGCAAAACGCACCAAGATAACTGCAAAATCGAACCAAAATCCCGAAAATTCAACAAATTGGCACAAAATCGGAAAAAAACAACAGCATTATGAAAGAAAAAGGAAGAAATCGAAGCTTACCCATACATGAAGAACTTATCTGTGAGTCTTCTCTTGCAGAAGCGACAACTGTGAAGAAACTCACCGAATCCTTCAGCCGGCTTCTTGATCTCGCCGTAGATTTCCCTCTCCGGCGAGCCCACGGTGAATATAGATTCGGTGTTCTTCTTCTTCTCCGGCGGCGATTGCGTTGATCTTTTGCTGCAGAAAACTCGAGGGGATTCGATTTGGCGGAACAGTCCGATCTCTTCCGAGCTGGTGGATTGAGGAATTCGGGGATCGATTCGGCATTGTTAGGGTTTGTGGAGAATGGATATGAGAGAAAGGCGGGGAATTGATGAAGAACAGAGATGGAGAAGAATTGGGGATTAGGGTTTTGAAATTGGGAATTTAGAGGGGTTTTTGATGATGAATGAAATTGGGATTAGTTATTGGCGCGTTAATGGCTTCCATTTGATTTGTTTTCCTTAGTGGTTAATAAACACAAGGATTATGGCAATTTTTTTTATTAAATGTGGGGTGCTGAATGGAAAAAATGATCTGTGAGAAATTTCTAATGTTTAGAACAATTTTAATCTCAAATGAACTACAATAAATCTGAGTTTAAGCATAGTAAATTCAGCTTGGGTCGAACTAATCGTATTTGTTTGTTTATGTTGGATGAGACAACTCTTCTTTAACGAAAACACATAGAAAAATACAATGCAGTTGTACACGTATAAGACTTTCTTCCTATTTATTTATGATGTGAGGCAACTTCTTTCTTCAGCATACAAAAGAAGAAAAATGTAATGTTGTTGCGCTTGCAAATATAACAGGTGTCCACTTGCTTTCACGCAAATAATTTTGTCGTATTAGACTTTCTTTTTGTTTATTTATGATGTGAGGTAACTTTTTTCTTTAATAAAAATAGAAATTGCATTTGCAGATTGGCAGGTATTTATTTGCTTCCACGCAACATTTAATTCTTGTGTCCTTGTCAATTAAACTGCATTTTACGCGTATTAGTTTAGTCGATTTATTGGGGATTCACCAATAAAGTGGCTACTTTACAACTTGTTTTACGGGATGTCACACTTCTCAAAATTTTTTTACACGTCCCATAATCTTTTTTTTTTTTATAACACACGTCCCATGATCTTATTCATAATTTCAAGTTAAACGCTTACGGAAACCAACATGATCAAAATTTCCATTTCTCTATATAATAATAAGATAAAACTCGAGCAAATCCATCAAATTCTGTGCAAACAATGCTCTCGAGTTTGCCTTCAATGTAAGGCCAAAAACTTGCAGTACTTTTATTCATTTGAATTCAAACTAATGAATCAATTTATCGTTGTTAGCCAGTGATAGATTCCTAATTACTCTAATATGCTATTAATTAATTACTTATTTTAATAGAAAAAATGTAACACGATGCACACGCAGATTGACAAATATACAATTCAGTGTTCATTTGATATCCCACAACATTTAATTTTTCCCGTACAAATGTTTCAACTTTGCTATCGAATTACTTCATACTGAATATAAATTCAATCAATTCATCTATATTTAATATCGTTATAAAATTTACAAACGAAAGAGGTATATATCCAAATCTTTTAAACAATTTTCAAGTTAAAAACTGTGAAAAAAAGAACATTATTGATGAATCCAAAATCACATTTTTCCATACAATAAGATAAAGACTCAAATAAATCAAACAAATCCAATGCAAAACTGGAGGCAACACCAGAAAAGCTCAAGGCAAGAAACGAGAGTGAAGGCCCTTTTGGTCTAAATTATAATAAATTTGAGTTTACTTATGGTCTAGTGAACTAAGTTTAGGTACAATAAACTCGTATTCATTGATTTATGCTATAAGGGACAACCCGCTTTTAACAAAAACAAAAATAGAAAAAAAAATGAGACGCAATTTTGCATGCAACTCGACAGGTGTATGATTCGGTGTCTGTCACACCTTATAAACAGTAATATAGTATATTTATCACTTATAAATATGATTCGGATCAGTCAAAAACAAATAAAAAAAACGTGTCACAACTATCCATGCAAATCGACAAGTGTGTGAGTCGGGGTCTATTTGCTTTCATACAACATTTAATTCTTCATGACCAATGTACGAAATATCTCTTGCTCACTTCTGAAAAAAAAACTCATAGGCCATTAAGAAATTACCTATTTATTAGACTCATCTTCTTTCTTTTTGTTCATCTATGCTACAAGATAACTATGCCTTTAACAGAAACAAAAAAGAAAAACGTAACGCAATTGTGCATGCAAATCGATAGATGGACAATTCGAAATTTGTTTTCTTTCACGGGACATTTAAATCTCGATTTATGACAACTAAACTACAAATTTACATGCATCAATTGAGTGGATTCATCACTAATAAACATTACTCCGAAATTTAACCATGAAATATGTAATTGCACAAATTGTTCTAAGGCATGCCAACTTCTCAATCTTTTGCCAGCTCCAACACCATATATCCCATAATCTTATACATTAAAAGAACATGATTGATTAATCCAAGATCACATTATAACATATAATAAGATAACTACTCAAATAAATCAAACAAATCCTATGTAAAACTGCAGAAAAAGCAAAGCAATTTACAACAGCTCAAGGCCTTAAGCCAACATGTTTCATTATAAAGTTATAAACACAAAAGCCATTATACAAAGAAGACTTTGTTGAACTACTCATATACTTTTTTTTTCATTTTATGCTACCAGATAATCCTGCATTCAACAAAAATAATAACGAAAAAAGAAAAATGTTGCACAAATTTGCATGTAAGTTGACAGGTATATAACTAGGTATCTGTTATATCTGATAGATATTAATTTAGTTTATTCATTACTCATAAGTACTATTCGATAACTTACCGAAAACAAACAAACCAGAATGTAATACAACTGTTCATAAAAGTCAACAAATGTACAGCTCATTGTCCGTTTGCTTTCATGCAGCATTTGATTCATTGCTACGTCAATTAAACTAAGTTCTTATAGATATTAATTTAGTTTATTCATTACTCATATATATTAGAATTTACCCAGAAAAGGAATTTAGTTCACATCTTGTTATTGTGAAATACTGAACTTATTCGATTATCAAAAAAAAAAAAGAAAGAAAGAAATACTAAACTTATTCACTAAAATTGATTTCATTTGTTCTTTACGGGGATAACCATGGCTGGTTTTTTACAGTTGTAGGTCACCGAGGCCCACATGACCATTTGGCCCACCAAACGTAAAGCCCAAGCCCATTTCATACAATATATTTAATTGATACCATGTGTAAAAATCTTATGCATATAATGGTTAATTGGCTAGGGAATATGCACGAAACATCTCATACTCGCTTTAAATCAGAAGAAACAATAATTAATTAGTCTCATCTTCTTTCGTTTTTTTCATTATGTTATTAGATTATTCCATTTTTAACAAAAGCAGATAAGAAAAACGTAACGCAGCTGCGCACGCAAATCGACAGTTGTATAACTTGGTGTCCATTTACTTTAATGCGATACTTAATTATTAATTTATGTTATTTAAATTAAATTTCACATGCATCAATTCAGTTTTTCATCACTAATAACTGCTATTCCAAAATTTTAGCTCGAAAGAGGTTGTTTCACAACTTGTTCTAAGGCATGTGAACTTCTCAAAATTTTTTCCAGCTCCAACATTGGATATCCCATAATTTTATAAATAATTCCGAGTTAAAAGCTTAAGGAAAAACAACACGATCCAAATTCCCATTTCTTCATGTAACAAGATAAAGACTGGTAGAAAATCAAATAGCTGAAGGCCTTAAGCAACCATTTTTCATCAGCTAAGGAGAAAAGTAATGGTACTAGAGGAACTTTGAGTCTCAATCAACAACATTATTTGTACTCGAACCGGTTCAGGAATTTCATCGAAGTTATACCAAATTATCGCAAGCAATTGCGAGATCTAGACATCTCTGTCTCTTCTATTGAGATTTGAAAAGAAAACAAACAAAGAGACATTTAGAACGTGTGTCATTGGCATCGGTTATTGGGAAAATCGATGGCAATGGGATATTGACAATGCATAAATATAAGACTCGAGTTCTTTTTTACTCCTAAACAATTCAGAATTTTTCGACTCTTTTGAAGTTAAGCATATACTGAAATTAACTGATAAAAACTATATCACACTCTAAAAAAACATAACTTTATTTGCTAAATCAAGTCATAATAAATAAAAGCTCTTTCAAAATCCAAATTTTTCAAGGATTTTTTATTCATTAAAAATCATTATTTAGGCTACTTGCAACTCAAAATCCTCATCATAACTTGTTATTGTTTGCTCTCGGATTTTTACTCAACGAAATGATAAAAAAGGAAGTAAAAGTTTCAATATGCTAAAAATTAGATAAACGTTGAACATATAAGAGGAAACATCGTTTAAGAAAAAAATTGTCACATACTTTTGTTTAAATGAATAAAAGACATGTAAAAGCCTAAAAGGAAATCAAATCCAGAACGACATATTTTAATTTAGTACATGAATGTGGAAACCAGAAATTATTTTTTTCTTATAATACACATATTTATTTTCTTAAACAATAATAGCTCTCATTGAACCAAAAGTAACAACAAATCTAGATTCAGATGCTCGCCATTCATGAATAAGATCCACAAAATTAATAAGTCTCTATAATAAAAAGATCCAAAACAATTCGATTTGATTTCAAAACAAAATTTGAAAAAATGAGCAAGTACTCTTGTTCAATTTATTACTTCATAATCCTCCTCCTCGTATTCTCAGGTTAGTTCTCTTTTTTTTCCCATCAAATCAATAAACAATGATATGTGTGAGAATTAAAATTCTCTAAAATTCAAATGTTGCCAAAATTGTGACATTGAATTTATACCAATCATCTCATAGATTGCTTATATGTTTTTTTCTTTGAGTCGATGATATTAAACAAAGAAAACTTCATTTATAAATTATTTACTGAAACCTTTTAGAGAGTATAAAATTTTAATCCTAACTTTACCACCAACTTAAGAAAATTCTTTTTCGAAAAATTGCAACACATTTTTGGGGTGTTGCAGGTAAAGCTAGTGGAGCTTGCAGCTATGTGTCAACCATAGGCGGCGGTTGCCCGAACTTAAATGAGTGCCTAGAAACATGTAGGCCGTGCTACAGAGGAATTGGAACAGTGAAAGCAGTTTGTGTCAAACCGAGTGGGCCTATCATTTTCAGGGAATGTCGATGCTTTTTCCATGATGGTGCCCCTTGTAACCCTCCCGCCCCTCCCCGGTGCCCTGCCATGTGGCCTCGGGTGGCTGCTTCAAATTTTACTGCTCTCAATCATACTCTTTGACAACTCTTAATTTTTAACATCTCGTTGTCATAGAGTGATAAGATGAATAAATTAACAATAAATTTTGATTGACGTTTGTTTTCTTTCCTTATTATGATTGTTGATAGCTATTAAAGGAGTGTTCGAAATCAATTTTTTTTTTGAAAAATTTAATATAGGACATTTGCTAATTTTTATACCAAGTAAACTAAATCGAATTTCTCACGAAAATAAGGTCCTGAATGTCCCTCTTATTTTATATCGGAAGTCAAGGATAGACAAGAAAGAGAAAAATAATAAGAGAATAGGAAACTCTTATAAATAATTTGGTACTAACATAGAACAAATAAATAATACAAATTTAGAAATACATTATTATACTTCAATTGTCATTTGTTTTAAGGGCATGTCGAATATACATATTCCTTCCTCAATTTTCTGTTCTAGTATCTGCAAAAGAGAAACAAATCACAATTAGATTCTTATAAAAAAGCCAAAAATTTTAGATAAATGCTTTTTCTTAATAATAAAGCTGATTTTTTTTTTAAAAAAAAAGAACTAGAAAGCTGAACACTCCAACTAAGCTGACACCCCGACAAAACTATACATATAAATGTTTTTCTTAAAAATTCACAAATAGCACATGAAAATCAAAATTTGTAAGAGTTAATTCGATAAAAAAATAAAGTTTCATCCTGCATTCAAATGATAATTACAATGTTGGTCATAAATAAGATATTATTTCTAATATAAACTCGTTAAAATTTAAATTTATCCTTACTATCATTGCATGCGTCCTCGCAAAACATTCCACAATCGGTAGAACTGCGTTGAGCTCGGTTTAGACACTCTTCGAAACAAGGCCCATAACATTCTTCATAGTTCATAGACTCAACCTCAATAGTTTGCATTGCCGTTGCAATCACAAGCCACATTATAAAAAATGTTCCAATTTTGTTTGCCATTTCAACTTTTTTTCTTGTAATTTTTGTTGACCCCTAAGATCTGTGTTTTTGAAGAGGATTATGAACTTGTAGAGGTTGTAAACTAAAATGGTTAATTAATGATAACAATAATAAATGAGCGGTTTTCCTTTGAAGAAGATGGATTTATTTTTGGTCATTTCTTGTTTTAACATTTCTATTTATAATTCAAGTAAAGAACATTCACCAACAATTATCACCCAAATTTACACATAATAATTACCATTAAAATTTTAGTTTGTTGACTAACTAGATTGAATGAAATTTCACCTTGCATCCAGAAAACATATCCAACAGTTTACAATTTTATTCTCTTAGTCAAAACAAATCCAACAATGTAATTGTTAAAGCATTTTATGGTGTGTTTTATAATTGAATCCATCCAAAGTTAACAAAGTTGGGTTAAAACTAATCAAAAGGACTTCACATGTATTTGAATCGAGAAATTAAAGGTGTATGTCTCGTCGTTACAAGTTGGTCGAACAAAATAATAAACACTGTTTCAATTACGAGTTGTAAAACTTAATTTCAATTACTCATACTTTAGAATACGATTACTTTTACAAACCAAAAGTGTGCATTGAGTTTTTATTCTTATTTTGGAGCACAATATAAGTATGTTTGGAATTAACATTCTTGAAAAAAAATTCAACCCAATTTGGTTCACTTTGTATATAATACTTTATAAAACTTCTATGTAAATTTAAATATCATAAACATTTTCACATAGAATTTTGAAATTCCAAATGAAGGGTATAAGAACTTATAAATTGATCAAATAAAAGAGAATGCTATCTCATTTAATTTTATAAATACAAAAGAAACATCTTCTCTGTACATGTCATTTTTAGTTATTGATAATTTTCACGACTTATGAAACATATAAGTCATTTCTGCTGGACACTTAATTGCTTACTAATTATTTTGTACCAATTTAATTGTCACATCATTGATTAGCTTATAAATTAAAGAAATTCATAGGTATAATCAATTTAACATTAAATGATTTTTAGTCAAGCAGGACATCTATTTATCTAAGTTAAGATGGCAAAAGATCGTATCCTAACTTCTTAAAAATAACCTACTTATTAAAAATAATGGAATAAAAATATCTTAATATAGACCAAAAATAAATATTCGTGACTAAAACGTAAAAAACCGAAAGCGTAGGAGACTAGGAGCTGAAAGGGTAATTGGCAAATACTTTAGGGGCAAAACAGCTATTCTGCCAAATTGCTGAAATGACGAATTTAGCCTTGACACAGTCCAAAATTCCCTGCTTGTTCCTCAAGAAGAGAAAAATCACAAATAAAGAACTCTTTCTTCTTCTCAAATCCAAAATCAAAATCAAAACCAAAATCAACGCAAATCGAGCTAAGAATTCGTTAGATCAACAACAATGGAGTGCGTATTTGGATTAGTCGGCGACGGTTTCGCCGTCGTGGCGGCGGATACATCGGCGGTGCACAGCATCCTTGTGCACAAGTCCAATGAGGACAAGATCATGGTGCTTGACTCCCACAAGCTCGTCGCCGCCAGCGGCGAGCCCGGCGATAGGTATTCCGACGGTGTTTTGTTTGTTCGTGTTGTATTTTTGGGGTGATTGTTTGTTTTCTTGGTGCAGAGTTCAGTTTACTGAGTATATACAGAAGAATGTGGCGCTGTATCAGTTTCGCAATGGGATTGCTTTGACCACTGCCGCTGCTGCGAACTTTACTCGCGGGGAGCTCGCTACTGCTTTGAGAAAGGTAATTTTGGATGCGTCTTTGGCAGGAGTTGGGAATTTAGGGTTTCTCTTTGTTGCTGGTAAATGTTGTCTCAGATTGTTCTTGCTGCTCATTATAGGGATGGTCTGGATTGAATTGTTATTGTTGTTGCTGGCATGTTATATTTTGTGTTTGATTTCATTAGAATGTGTGTTTTCTTCTGGAAATATGAAGTTACTTTGATCATCATGTTCACTGAAGTTCAGAATGCAATATGCTCTTTGTGGTCAATATGATTGTTTAAGCCTCTTTACATCCTTGAAGCTCATTTTTTTGGGAGAGCTGCATTTGTTTGCTTCCTTGTGTTTTCATTCCCAATATTGGGGAAACTTTTCTTGAAGTGGAAACAAAGGGAGTAAGTTTCTACCGAGTTGCAAGCTGGGGTGGAGTAATGAGTATTATTGTAAAAAGAGACTTGAAGAAGTAGAGGTGAACTGGGGTAGAGAGTGACTCGTTATCCTTCAGTGAATCAGTATACTGGCAGAATGCATAGTAAAATACCATTTTTACTGGTCTTTCAACTTTAGAAAGATACTCTATTTTCTAAAACTAAATAATTGGTTCTTATAGATTGTTGTTGTTAAATATTTAAGCAATCAAGCAGATGGCTTTACTTTTTCAGTCAACCTAAACTATGGTAATTTGATATGTGACTGTGATCTCTTAGACCTTTCTCGAGGTCTCAAGTTTTTCCACTGATAGTTTACATTATCAACAATTATGCATCATTGTATTATGCAATGATTAAGGCCATGGAATACTTATGGGATATGCGTAGTGATTTTAGGATGTCTGAAGTAGTACGACCAGTAATCTGGACAGTCTATTGTTTTCCTTTGTTATCCATCGTGCTAGGTTCAAGATTAAATTCTTAAAACTTCCTCAATTACTTTTACTGCTAAATCTGGAAAATGTTTATTCGAGAATGTTGTCATTATTATTTGCATATCTTAAAGGGTCAAGTTTTGTGGCAATTGCCTTTTGATTTGCCAGGGCAGGATCAGTGATGAATAGTATCCTATTCCTCTTCTTCCCAAACATTGCCTTATTCGAAGGATCAATCATTTGTGAACACAAGGGATGTGTCCACAGATGATTATATTGTTTGATGTCCCCTAATATAGGATTTAGTGAAGCATTTACCTTTTACAATTTGTTTTTCAATGAAATGATAACAAAACCTTGAATGATGCATTATTTTGTTACTTGTCATTGATTAGGTAAGTCTGTCTTGTTCTGGGACCTTCACTTTCAGAAGCACCAATTTACCTGCCACTTTTGTTGCATGGAGAACTTAGAGATGTTTACATTATATGTTATTGCGTTATTGGTACTATGGCTTGAGAAGCCATAAGAGACAGTTAGAGTAGTGTCTATTATATATCCGACATAGTTGTTGTACCATCAATCTTCTTTAGAATCGTTAATAGTATAAACTAATCTTAGGTCAGATTTGGACTTGGCATGTCAAAAGCTACTCTCGTTTCTAAACATACACATGTAAATGGTTACCAAGAAGAGTGAGAAAGCATAGATTTTGCTATCGAGTTGCATTATCTTTGAGATTCTGTATTCTAAGTTCTAACTGAATAAGTGAATATCAGATTTGGTGTTTCATCATTATAATGACATGCACATATCTAAATTCAAGCTGTTGATTTTCAGAACCCGTACACTGTGAACATCCTGATGGCTGGCTATGACAAAGAGACGGGCCCCTCGCTCTACTACATCGACTACATTGCAACCCTTCACAAGGTGGACAAGGGGGCATTCGGGTATGGGTCCTACTTTTGTCTGGCCATGATGGACAAACTCTACCACAGCGGTATGTCAGTAGAAGAGGCGATTGATTTGGTGGATAAGTGCATAATGGAAATCAGATCTCGGTTGGTTGTGGCGCCCCCAAATTTTGTGATCAAGATTGTGGACAAAGATGGGGCCCGGGAGTTCGCGTGGCGTGAATTGGTTAAGGATGTTGCAGCAGCTTAAGCTAAGGATTGTGTTTGATTTGATTGAATGACAACATGTGATGTATTTAACTGCTTGGAACTTGTCTTTAGATGCTTGGATTTCATTTTTAGTAATTTGTCTTTTAAGCAACTTTGAGATAAAGGGAAACCCGATATTTAGAGAAACTTGTTTGTGGAAAATTGCTGGTGCTTGTGTTAAGGGTGTGTTGTTTTTCGGGTTTCTAGTTTTGGAGCAGTCTTATATGAAAGCGTTGTCTTGGCTTGACCGGGTCTTTTAGGATGATTGCAACTCTATAGTTGTGAGCTTTTCGTGTTCTTGTAGTTTTGTTCATTGTTTGACAAATTATGTGCCTCTGCTCTCGGTAGGTTTTCGTTTATCGCGGACCTGATATGTTTGAATATTTGACAGGAAAAAGTATCTGTAGTTTGCTTGGAACCGCCCAATCCTTGGTTTGAATTCGGCTTGGCCAACTATTTTATACAATTTCGATGTTATATCGTTCATGGTTTCGTCTTTGAGGTGTTTTTTGAGTCTGAAGCACAAATTTTGTTGTGCCTACCGTTAAACCTAGAATAATTGTTGCCATAGTCTTTTTTTTTTTTGCATTGTTATTTATTTATATTCTTTTTTCATCTTTATATGTGATTTTGTCTTTTTTTTTTGTCTTCTTCAATTTACTTTTATCTCTTTTATTTTTCTTTTATTTTTTTTATCTTTTTATTAAGATATAGTATAC
>CAOJBJ010547332.1:0-14041 GCA_948291685.1 Euphorbia celastroides | reverse complement strand
TAAGTCAGTAACAAGCTTAGGAGAAAATCGAATAAGAACAAGACATGGCAGCTAGGGTTTATAGTTTGCATACCTCTTTTCTTTAAGGTTGATGAATATTTATAAGTATTAGTGGATGCCCTAGGGTTTTCGTACTTCTTCTTCTATTGGAATTTTATTAACTTTCTTCTTTATCAAATATGAATCTGAATGCTAAAGAGATTAGGATTTATTACATACCTTATCCGGAAATAAGACATAAAATATCTAAGCCTGGAATACTCAGGATTGCTCATATCATAGGATAACGGCTCGATTCACCCGATATTATTGACTTCGTCTAAGTCTTATATTGATAAATACCGACTCAAACCGCGTGATTGACATTTCGACGGTAGTTGACCGACTCGGGTCAAGACCAATTTCTTGATAATGTTATCAATTTGAAAAGATAAACAAAAACAAAATGCTTGATCCTAATTCATTCGTAGATATACTCCAATCTTGTGTTTAATAATAAATTGAGAAACTTACATTTTATAAATATCCAAAAAGATGAGCTAAAATCCACATGGAGGGAGCGCGTAAGAGTCACGCGAGGTGGAGGTTACTTAACGTTGTAGTAGAAGAGAAGAAAGTGTCTGTTTCCCAATTTTACCTTTTTTGCATGCTGTAGCTTGCCCAAAGCTCCTCTCTTTGATCCCTTTCTACTCCATCCAATCTCTACCCTCTTTCTATTTCGTTTTTCTATCGACTTCTCTTCTTACTCCTCTAAAAGAGAGCATCTTTTTCCGTTCTGATTTCATCCCAATTGCTCTTCTGTTCTGGTGACCCTTGAAACTTCCCCATTTGGGTCCTTGATTTCGAGTTTTGCTTTTTCTGGGTATGCTTCCTTTATTGGTTTTGTGGTGTTATTGATTGGCGATTTGATTTCTTCAATTTTTGATTGGTTTTAGTTTGTGGGGTTCTTGCTTTTGCTGTTCATGGTAGGTTTTCTGATTTATTGTCTCTTTCTGGGCTGTATCTCATCTAATTGCTGTACTTTTTGTTCATTTTTTACTGATTCTGATTGATGTTAATTGAACTTCTTTAGCGCTAGCCCGTTGGGGTCCTTTTAATTTTCAGATATCCTTTTCATTTTGTATCTAGTCTACTGGGTTTCATTCGCAGCTTTGTTAGTCTGAATTCTCATCTTGGTAATGTGTTTGTGTATGCCTCGATTGTTGGTTATTTCTTATTTATCGAATTTAATTGAGTTCAGAATGTTCTAGATTCTTGTTTTTGGTTGGATTGGAATGGGGCGGATTTAGGCGGTGTGGTTGTAATTATACCAAAACTAGTTAGCTTAAGATTAGTAGCTTATTTGTAGCTATTAGGGTTGGGGGCTTGTGGTTTCTGGAGTTTGCAGATGAACATTCATCGAGATTTCTCTTTCCTTATGGGTTTTGTTCATGTTCTGAGTTTTGCAATTTTTCAGTTTTTGATTTCAGCAGCTTAAGATTGGTTTTATTTAGTCCTTTGATTTTGGCGCAGAAACATTGGATTTGCTGATATTAATGAATCATTCCTTCTTAAAAAAAAAATCTCTTTTTCTTTCCTTATAATTGCTTTTTCTTCTTTCACTGATAGATCTGTAATTGCGCTCTATAACATTCCAAATCTGCGTATTCTCAGTTTATCAATTTAGAACCTCATTAATTAGTTCCCATCACAGTGCTGTTGTACATTTGTAATTTTGGTTGGTCCTTTTTGTAATCTAATTTCAATTGCTTTACATCCAGGGAAGGTTTCATGCTGTTCTATTCAATTAGCCCAACATTCCAATAATGGGTTCTGCCAGCTCAGAAATAGAAGAAGACAAGGCCTTGCAACTTTGTCGGGAGAGAAAAAAGTTCGTTCGACAAGCGCTCGATGGCCGGTGCTCTCTAGCAGCAGCTCACATCACCTATGTCCAATCCCTAAGAAGCACTGGAACTGCTTTAAGAAAGTTCATTGAACCCGAATCTCACATCGAATCCTCACTTTACACTTCCACCAATGCAACCCCCGAGCCTCTTGCCCTAACCGAAAAATCCCTTTCCCATTTCTCTATCTCCACTGAAAATGAAAACTTTTCCCCCTCCCCATCGCCCCCTCGATTCCATACTAATCACATGAAATTTAAAGGCTTTTCTTCGACTAAAGTCGAAGAGAAGCCTCCGGTTGTTGTCACTGAGACTGTAACCTCTTCGAGCACTCCACAAAATGTAACTCCTAGGTCCACTGGTAAACCCGAGGCCTCGCCTTTTGAGTCTTCTTCGGTACCCCCGGGAACTCCACCGTGGGATTATTTTGGACTTTTTCATCCGATAGAAAATCAATTTTCCTTTCAAGAAGGGAAGGAAATGAAGCCCGGGGAGCATTTGGATGATTTGAGACGGCTTAGGGAAGAGGAGGGAATGCCGGAGCTTGAAGATGATGTAGAGAACCACTCGTTTCATGGAAGCGAAGAATCTGAGGCTTCAGAAGATGAATTTGATGAGCCTCCTACAGATACTTTGGTTAGAAGGTTTGAAAATCTTAATAGAGCGCCTAGTATGCCTTCTATTGAAAGTGTAGCTTCTGAAATCAAATTACCAAATGGGGAGAAAAGCAATTCTCCTGATTTGTTGCCTTTGAGAAATGTTGCCAATTTGTCGCCATCAAGGAGCACTCCTGATTTGTCACCTTTGAGAAGTGCCCCTGATTTGTCGCCTTTGAGAAATTCAACTTCAGCAGCAGGTGTTTCTTCTGGTGTCAAGAAATCGCCTATGAAGGAAACCCGAACTGATAATAAGGTTCCCCCGAAGGACTTTTTTTCAAGCATAAAGGAAATTGAGCACCTTTTCATTAAAGCTTCTGAGGCTGGCAAAGAAGTTCCAATGATGCTTGAAGCAAATAAACTGCATTTTTGTCCAATAGCAGCTGGAAAAGAAAGTATGACTCTTTCTTGTCTTGCATGTGATCATTATATTTTATTAGATTATCGGTGTTGTGTAATCTTGAAGATGGTATTTCATATCTTCCATGATCCTAATTAGTCGAAATGAGAATCTTGATTTTCTTTATTGAGTGATGTTCATTACTTAGAATTGGCTGGTAACAGTTGAATAAGTTTTGCATGTATAGTGATATGATCTCAAATCAGAAACTTTGGCTATGTTGGAAACTAATTATTCGTTAATTTAAGTTGGTTTGCAATAAGCATTAACTAGCTACTATAATCTTTTGCAGATTGGTCGATGGCTACAACTTTCTTGAAGGCTTGCTTCTCTTGCGGGCAAGACCCTAGCCAAGTTCAAGAAGGTATTTATTCTTCTCTGTTCTTTTTAGTATTTTAATTTTGAAGAGATGGCCACACGTAATAATTCAGCTTGGATTATTTATGGGTAGTGATTTGAAATGATCAAACATGTATATCGAAAGATGATAGTATGAGTATGCAATCACTTGTTTATATCATTGTTATAAATTTCATCAGTCTACTGACCTTGAAAGAAATCTAACCCATTTCTTAAGGTTATTTATATGTGTGTTCGTTTTGGTTTTGCTACTACATACCTTCCTATTTTGGAGTTGGAAAGAGTTTGTTAATAATATATTACCGAGGGAAACGGGTCAAAGAAATTTCCATTTTAGATTTAAAAGTTGGTCCAGTCATGTGATAGGAATGAACAAAAACAAGTAAGTTTTAACCAATGTAATAACGATACAGATTATTGGATGTACCGTTGATATAGCTGAGGCATAATCAATATCTGATTTTTGGCGGTAGAATGTGAGGGGTCAACCGATAGGATTTTTTTTATATATATCTGATTAATAACAATGTCTCAATTTTTTTTCTGAGATAAATTATAGCCCTGACTATCCCTATGACAGTCATTATATATTTCTGTATAGAAAAATTTTTCTTGAATCTCTATCATAGAGCTATTTTGCTTCTATAAAATTATAATAGAGTTACTTTATAAAAAAACGATTGTTATGTTGTTGAAATAATCTATAGTACATTATAACATGTTCAATAATAATGTACGTAGAAGATTGGTTTAGATACTGTAATCCCATTTTGTCAAAGAACTGGAGCAGTCAAACTATGTATACTGATGACAATTTGGATTTGGATTAATTAGTAAGGAATTCTGATTGGTCAAGACTCAAGAGGATTTTAATCATCAAACTTTAATCATTTAGCAAGTTAAGTTGTTTTGGAAGTATTCCAGTAGTTTTTTCTAAAAGTGAGTACTAATAACTGTGATTGTTGTCTTTTCAGAAGAAATCTCACAGCAATCTATAAGTATAGTGCAACACTGAGGCCTATGTAATCTTGTTTTGTTTGGCTCCTCTATATAACTATTGTTATCTCAAACCAAACAGTCCAATGATTCTCAACCTGGGAACAGGAAAGAGAAATGATAGCTTTTATAGTCTAATGAAGTAATGATCTCTGAAGACAAATGCTACTGTATTTCTTTTCATATGCGCTTAAGCTTTCTTGTGAATATTTTTAGCATTAGAAATTTCATTAACCATTAAGCATAAAGCTATACAGCAAGAGTTGTATGCGATATTTCTGGATAGTGCGCGGGATCTTTTTAAGTACCCTAATTCCATAACTTATATCCAGCTGCCTATTACTTTTTTGGTGCTTATGATATGCTTTTGTGATATTTTGTAATGTATGGTCAGAGCCTGCTCAAAACTCGGTGAAATACTTGACATGGGAAAGGACATCATCAAGATCGTCTTCATCTAGGAACCCTCTTGGATCAAATGTTGCCAAGGATGAAAATCCCGAGGATATTATTACTGCTTTTTGCATGATCTCTGGTAGCCATGCTTCCACCTTGGACCGACTCTATGCTTGGGAAAGGAAACTTTATGATGAAGTCAAGGTATTCCCCTTTCTTCAACATCCGAAACAATCTTGTTTTCATATGAAGAAAGTTTCTCTACTTGTTTTTGTTTCTGTGATGTTAGCTGTAATATAGAAGAAGTTTCTGGCAAATGCCCGATGTTATATGGGGTGAGCATTCGGTTTACCGAACCGAACAAACCGAATTGCTTCAACCGAAGTAGTTCCTACACTTAGGGGAGAGCATTCCGTAAGAAGTATAATGAAAATCAATATATCGGTTGAAGTAATTCGGTTCAATTCGGTTCTAATAAAAACCGAATGCTCACTCCTAGGATATTGTACTAGTCAAATATCATGGTAGTGAAGCAATTACATTACCACATCAGCATTGTGGCCTCTCAAGGTCATTGCAACCTTCCAATCCTCGGCATCGGGTGGCTCTCCACTACCGAACTCAATAGTGCCTGAACCGGGCTTTTTCTCATGAACTAAAATCACCTGATCATCAGACCCTGATGCAAGGTATCTGTCATGCTTAGCCCAACTCACACAATTCACTGATTCAAAATGATCCCCAAGTGTTGCAAGAAGCCTCTGATTTGGCTCATTTAGTTTTAAGTCCCTGCTTACTGAATTCATATTCCACATCCGGACCTGCATTATAGCGGTGGACAGAAATAAGAAAATAAAAGGAAGTAAGAGTATTTTGAAGTACACATCAATCAAAGATTAGCACCCGAAAGTATACAAAGGATGTTACATTATGCGATTCTATTAACAGCGCTTATTGAGAATTTCAGAATAAAACCAAAACTTTTTCCATTCAAGCAAGAGGCGTTGTGAACAATTAATCGCATCTGCTTTCAAAAGGAGCATACCTTATGGTCCTCCACCAGTGGCAAACCTGAGGGCGCCGGGTTGAATGTCAATGGAGAAAATCTGCATTCCCTCATGCTTAACCCAACTGGGTTTTTCTGCAAACATCTTAAATTCTTTCACGGAAAACCCTGTAGAGTAAAAATTGAAGATTCTTCTGCTAAAAACACTCAAAAAACCCCAATTGAAACCCGACCCAGAACCCAATTTCATTCAGCAAGAACAGGCGAAAGGAGAAAATACAACTCAACGAGAAAGACCCAAATGGCTGAAAGAAGCTTAATTGAAGATGGTACTACCAGAACTCACAGTAAAGAAATTGGGGGATTTTGGAGCAGCAAAAACCCTAATTACAGAGACTTTGACAGTGACGAAGAGGCGAAAACACGTTAAAACTACTCCAGAAATGAAATGAAAAGGGAAAGAAGTGCCTTATTGCTCTTGAAAATTTACAGCTGTACGAATAACAGTAGTATAAGGTGAAAAGAAGCCAATTTTAGGATTTATTTAGAAAAATAAAAGAAATAAGGACAGTGTAAAAAAACACTAAGAGAGAAATTAGAAGTGTTAATGGACGGAGCGGTAGCAGTTTTACAAACTTCATTCTCCATCCAAAACTTTATGGGATGGTTTTGAAGATTTTCTCATTTAATGTGTTGTAGAATTTTTTACCACCATTTCACACTCATACGGTTACATGCGGGTTTCAAAGAATCTTCACCATATAAATAAATGATTGCATAAGATACTCATGTAAAGTAAAAAAAAATAATTGAACGGTGTAGCAATTTCACATGACAAGTGGCTGTAAATCCATTATACTTTTACACATTACATAATTAAGACCAAAATATTCAGACTAGTTATAGGGGAAATTATATTGAGCACCTGACATTTTACGCCTTTTCTCAATCCGACCATTGAATATACAATAAATGAGTAATTAATTAAGTATAAATTAAATTTCAACCGTTTGATTGAGGAAGGGTATAAAATATCAGACGCTCAATATAATTTCCCCTAGTTATAGAGTTCATACTAACACATTCCATAATAGAAGGATAAAAGATAGTCCAAAACAAAACTATTGTAAATTTAAAGTGAAAGAAGGAAACATGAGAGAATTTAGAGATAGTGATGGAGGCATGATATTTTTAGGATTTTGAGTGTGTTTAGTAGCAATTTAAACTTTAATATATATATATATATATATATATATATATATAGAGAGAGAGAGAGAGAGAGAGGTGCGGCTTATGTGGCAAAAAGAGGGGAAAATGGAAAGTGAATTATTTTTTTCATTTAGAAAAAAAAGGAAAATTTTGAAAAAATCTAATATTTATATGGAAATCCAACAGTCTCGGATGGGTACAACTTCTTCTCTATAAACACTCAACTGTTGTCTCACTTCTTCACAGCCGTTTTATGGGTCCATTGTTCAATCCTTTTTGTTGTCAATCTTCAGTCTTCCGGACCTAATAATCGAAAAGAAAAGGCACTTATGGGTATTTTACGGGAGAAAATCAGTATTTACCAGCCAGTTTACGGTTTCTCTGGTTGTTTTTCGGTTGAACCGGCTTCCTCCAGTTTTATACTAAACCACCATATTAAATTGAACCGACCGAACTCGTGGCTGGTTCACAGTAAAACCAGTTGAACCAGCCGGTTCGGTTCAATAACATTGCTCTAGGGCATGTCAAGGAAGAAACAGTTGCATTATCGCAAATTCAAACATTAGTTACCTCGTTGCCGAGGCAAAATGCGTTTTATACAAGTGTTGGTTACTTTGACTAAGCATTCATTGATATTTAAATATGTCATTTCAAGCTGAAGCTGCAGTTGGCGCACAAGTCAGGATTTCGTGGATTTTCTTTTCCGTTTCTTGAATGCGCATATGAATTCAAATATAAAAGGTAAAGGGATATATAACCTTTACCGTAAATTCCCACTCATTCCTTTTGTTTTTGGATTAGTTGCTAAACGTACATAATAGGAAACAAAAATCTCATACAAGTATAAAAACTTAGATAAGTGTAATACGTACTTATGGAAATGAAGATTGTACAGAGACATTGAAAATTCAGAAAATAGTAGACTATTGTCTTAAATCAAATGATGCATATCGTGATAAAAATCAGTATTCCACCCCATGGAATAACTATACCTAACGAAAATTGTATAAATCCCACCACAACTCATGAATAGTTATGAAATAGTTATCCCATAAGTGACCGTTGCCTCTAAAAGTAACTAAACTGTTGGAATATAAAAAGAAGAATGGTAGGAGTAATTCAATTCCATAAATCAAACAAGTCACTAATTCAGATGCAATGATTAGGAATGTGAACCTTTAAGACCAGCATATTAACAAAAATGACATACTTATTCCAAAATGAAGCATCAAATAAACGAATCTTCTATTTGTCGGTCACTCAGACAGGTAAATATTCTCAAAAATTTAAAGTAACAACTGCAGAAGAAGAATAACACAGTAAAGCCTTCACCCAAAAAAAGCTACCAAAAATGCAACTAACCATCCGTAATAGGCGTAAAATAACATTTGTGCAAAAACAAAGTTCTGCAAGTCCTGAAAACACACCATTTAGCTAATATCAATACCACAAAATAGCTGCAGAAACACATACACCTTTAAATGCAACTTACTATGGTCTACAGGGGCCAACTTGCAATTAGAAAAACTGGGAACAACAAAAGAAGGTATAACCAAGCTTAAAAACTGAAAAAATTTTCCTCTCTCTAGCCCAAACAGGAATGAAATTATACAAACCCTTTTTCCAGGAACCGAGAGACCCGAATCAAAGTATGCCTGAAACTTGATAATACTAGCAAAACAGAGCGGAAAACGGGAAGTCATATGATAAAATATTCTGACATCATATTTAAAACCCACTTCTTTACACATTTTCAAACATACAAGAAATTTAAAGTTTTCCCATCTCAACAAAGGGAGAGTCCAGTCAGCTTTTCCCATTTGCTTAAGTAAACAACAATTCAACAGATCCATAAGTGAAATCTGGCAGTACAAATCATATCAAAGGGGATGAAACTCACAAGTGTGGGTCAATAACATTAACCTTCCTCCCCAAACTCCTTTGTGAATCTCTCGTGAACTTCCAGATCTGATTTGCTGACAGTCGGCCTCTGCCTTGCAAGCACTTTATCAAAATCTGTTCTTGAGATCGGAGGGGGCAAAATCTACACAAGAAGTCATCACAATCAAGTACACAAATACTTCATACAATACAAGTACAAATCTTGAATGCATTCTATCATTTTTTATTTTAATTGGAGCTTTTAGAAGAGGTTATAGGGTTTTGTTGATGCCTTACTTTCTCACCAAGCCCTTTTGCAGCTAGCTCCTGTATAGTAGTTTGGACAGCTCCCTGCTGCTTCGGTCCACATGGGACCCACATTCCATTTGGAGTGTTTACAAAAAACATCGCATCCTGTGTCTTTCTAACTGGCTCGAAAAGGACATCCTTCACCTATTGAGTTCAAAATTGTACAATGGATTCCAAATCCAAAATGCTTCAGCCATTTAATAAGTGGAAAAAAAAAAAACTAAATGTTATTCGGTGCTGAGCTTACACAAACAGCAATATCTGAACCGGAAAAACCCTCGGTCTTGCGAGCTAAGAGTTCAAAGTCACTTTCTGTCAAGTTGTGAGGGGTATCCCCAAGATGTACCTGTCAAAATATTTTTGGCTCAGCAAACAAAATACAGTCATCGAGCAAAATAATCAGGGACCAAATGATATTACTTTGAACATATGTTGCCGGGCCTTCTGATCTGGTAGAGGGATATATATACGCTTGTCAAAACGTCTCCTGATAGCCTGTCATTAAGAAGTTATTAGCAAAAATGCTAATAGATACGAGTTAGATGATGAATTGAAAACAATAAATTCCTACCTGATCAAGAGCATACGGAGTGTTTGTTGCTGCAAGAACAAGAACTTTCTGCTCATTGTTCCCTACACCCTAAAATATAAAATGTAGAATTAGAACAACCTAATCATCAGTCCATCACTAAGATTTCCATCTACATCATCAAGGTAGCATTCGAATTCATACAATCAAACGTACACAAGGCAAACTAAAAACAGAGATATAGATTGGTAAGAGAGCAACTTTTCTTGATTTATTTGAAGTTGCCCTCCACATAGCATATGCCATCAAATAGAGAGAAGAAATTGTGAGAATAGATTATGTAATTCAACAGAAATTCACCATCAGCATTCAGAAAAAACCAAAAAGACAAAGATCAGTTCTTGTGAGTCATTTAAACACACTTTCTGGGTGTCACTTCAAAATGGGGAAACATAGTGCGAAATGAATAATCCGGGATCTGGAATTATTTAACAGCATAATTACATAAAGAAATAGTAAAACAACGAAATTGGAGATACAAAATATGTTATCACACAATTTGCAGTAAAATCAATATAGACCTAGAGGAATCCTTAGGGTCATCAATTGTATCATATTCTTCCAAAGGAACAGTAAAAAACTAAACAAAGGAACAATATTCTTCTTCACCTCCAGCTAATAAAAGAAAAACATACCTGCATCTGCACAAGAAGTTCTGTCTTAATTCTTCTCGAGGCTTCACTCTCATTGCCTTCACCACGCTGGCCACACAATGAGTCTATTTCATCAATGAAAATAATTGAAGGCTGACTTTCACGCGCCATTTGAAAAAGATTTGAAACAAGCTTTTCACTCTCCCCCATCCACTTTGAGACCAAGTCAGAAGAAGAGATACTGTTGGAGAAAAAAAACAACATTCAACATTACACAAATCAAAGATACAACAATACACACTAGAGTTTAGAAAAGGAAAAAAATTGACCCGCAAAAAAGATAAACAAAATTAGCAATGACCGAAACGGATAGATAAACATGAATCCTTTATTATACGGAACATTTACCTGAAAAAAGTAGAATCAGCTTCAGTTGCAACTGCCTTGGCCAAATATGACTTTCCAGTTCCAGGTGGCCCATACAAGAGAAAAGCTCTCCAAGGGCGTCTCTTCCCTACAAGAGAATCGGTGGACTATACTTCAGTTTTATAAAACCATGAAAAGGAAAAAGATTATTTATCAAAACATTAAAAGAGTTAAACGGAGTAGAAGTTCAAATGGCAGCAACAGTGACTGCATTCAGTCTCCAATACAATATAACTATAGTAATGACCAATGACTTGTGTCTTCATCAGTGCCTTCCATCGACATGGAAAAAATGTTGCACGAGTACATGTTTCAGCTAGTAACAAATCTTACATGTTAGCTTTCAATTACCATGGAGATCAACTTACAATTCTATCCTATTTCACAGTATCATACTAAAAGTAGTGGCACACCCACGACAAAAAGATGTTCCAATGTTTCTTTTGCACTAATACCAAGTGAAATCCAATGCAAATAAAAAAGCTGTATATCATGTAAAGGTCAATCATCAAAGAAATGGGTAACATCTAATTTAACCTTGTATGAAGCTAACAATGGTATAGTCTAACTGCTGAACATATTCAACATATTATCCACTAACCAGGCATGAACCTAAAACACCTGAACCACAAATGAGGAATTCTAAGGATACCAATTTGTACATGAGGTTAACTGACAAACATTTTCTTGACAATTGCAGAAATTTTGAATAATGTAAGCCCAGCAAATCAACCACAAATATTTTCAAATTACCAGCAACTTCTTACACTGAGATTGCAAATTTTAATCAACAAAAGCATATGCATACAGAAAGCCATAACTACATGATCTTGATTTTCAACTTTCAAGTCAAAGATGATTTCAATGGATTGAAGCCAATATCAGTGAAACTGAACAGGAGAATTAAATATTAGGAGGAAACATTGCTCTAACTCATGTAAGGCAGAACACCAAAATAATGGAGCATAACTACCAAAATTATGAAATGCGCAAACCAAATAACCTCATCCTAGCATATATGATACACCAGCTGAACTTTTGTTCACCTAATATGGGATATGAGCACATCAACCAATACGAGCCAACAATGAGAAGGGAAATAAGCAGAATAGTTCAAAAAGTGTATAGAAAGAATGATGTGAAAGCAAATAGAAAGACTCTAAAAATAACACAACCCCAAAATGCCATACAGCTTGCTCCAGATAATCTATTAGTTTCACAAAATTGAAGCCAAAACCAAAAACTGAGAACCGAAATAAGGAAATGGGAAAATCATACCGGTAAAAAACTGAGGAAACTTGACAGGCAAAATGACAGCTTCCTGCAGAGCCTGTTTGGCACTCTCAAGTCCAGCCACATCATTCCACTTAACATTAGGCTTTTCCCTGATGATCGCAGAATTCAATCCAGCTCTCAATTTAGACTGCTCAGGATCCTCTCCATCTTCTCCATCCTTAGGTTTGGTCTTAGGTTTCGTAGCAACAGCAGCATCGCCATTAGACGCAGGACCTGGACCACCTTCATCAAGCACGGCTCGGATCTCTTCGGCCCGACGTAGGTATTCTGTAAATTTCTGGGTAATAGCTTCCCTGATTTTATTATTCTTCTCGTACTTCAAGTGGGTCTTGAAGTACTCGAGCGCGTTCATGTACAACGGGAAAGCCTTGGCATAATTACCGGCGTTGTCTTCTTGAACGGCTTGCCGCACGTACTCTATTGCTTGCTCTTTGAAATTGCTGTACATCTCTTGGCGAAATCAGGGATGTTTGTCGATCAATCAACGGAAGATCGCATGCGAAATTTGGGGGTAAGAATCTGAAACCCTAGAATCTAAAATTGACTGATTGATTCAATTGATGAATTGACGAAATGGAAACCCTGAAGATAACCGGATTCGTATTGAAGAAGAAAGGGAGAAACTATGTGTAATAGGAAATTTTGGGGCTAAGACGATGAAGAATGCATTTCAGAGAAAGCGTGTGAGGGCTAGGAGGAAAGTTCGTATTACTTTTATTATTAAATCGAGTAATTGTACTATCACTGTTTTATTATTTACTTATCTCATAATTTGTCATTTCTGTATGAAAAAATTAATTTAAAGAAAAACTGCAACATAATAATCCCTCTTAGACCGGATTCCGAACTTGTTTAGAGTTCAGATTCTGTAATTTGACTTGTCTTCAAATGTTTAACTTTGAATTTTGTTTTCGTCAAACTTCTTACGGTGGATCCAAATCCAATTTGTGGAGTCACTTCCAACATTTCTAAACTTTCTTTCTTCGAAATTTCATTCTTCAAACAAAGAACTTTTGGAAATCACCAACAATCGATGCTGGAAAATATCTTGGAAAAGACGAACTGGAATGTCACTGGAATTCTGTTACCGGAAAGTCAGTTACTCCTTCATTATAATCAAATTTACCACATTATCTGCCACATAGAATTGAGAAACTTATGCGGTGCACTCTTTTAAAGATAAAGGGCCTACAAGATCCAATAAAAAAGTGAGGTAAGCGGCGGGGAATCTAACAATGCATTAAGTTTATAGCTAATCCTATTTAACATGGAATTAAAGTTAATAGATTAGTACGGTAATAAATCATTAGACTATTGAAATCGTCATAATTCATTTGTTTGCAATAATTTTCTTCTTAAATGGAAACATATTATTTTTATCTATATTGTCATTGAATTAAGCATTAAAGATAAGAGAGAGGGTCGTTGGTGGGGTACGTTACTGCGGTCTATGGGAGTCCTAATGCGGGAACGAGGCGGGGTTTGTGGTCAAGTTTACAAGCAATTTCTCGATCGATGAACTCTAGTTGGCTGATAGCGGGGGACTTTAATGCCCTCCTGTCGGAGGAGGATTTTAAGGGGGGGAGCCGAACTCGAACCCGTACGTGCCGCCTCTTTCAAAATCTAGTCCAAGAGGAGGGGTTGATTGATTTGGGCTTCTTGGGGTCGAAATTTACATGGAGGAGAGGGCTCACCCTGGAGAGGCTTGACCGAGCCCTGGGGAACCTAAGGTGGTCTTCGGCATTCTCCAATACTGTCGTGCATCACCTTGCTAGAGTGTGCTCGGACCACTGCCCCTTGCTGGTGGAGTTCGGGGAGGAACTGCGGTGTGTAGGGGACCCCAAACCCTTCCGCTTCTTTCGGTGTTGGATGGAGGATGAGAGGCTCGGGGAGGAGGTTCGGCGGAGTTGGAAACCGGGATCGCCGGTGCCGGCGATGCTCTCTGAGTTGGCAGGATCTCTGTCGGCCTGGAATAGACAGGTGTATGGCAATATTTTTGAAAAGAAGAACCGTTTGTTGAGAAGAATTCGGGGAGTGCAGG
>CAOJBJ010547129.1:0-12505 GCA_948291685.1 Euphorbia celastroides | reverse complement strand
TTATGGAGAGATGCTTTAGAAAGTAAAAGTTTTAAGTTGAGTAGGAATAAGACAGAATATTTACATAGTAAGTTTAGTCTAGGAGGAGTAGATGAGGGAGATGTGAGACTAGGAGATGCAGTGGTGCCAAAGTGTAGACGTTTTAGGTACCTTGGTTCAATATTTCAGAAGGATCGTATGATTGATGAGGACGTTACTCATAGGATTAGTACCGGGTGGTTGAAATGGACGAGTGCTTCAGGTGTTTTATGTTATAAAAAGATACCGTTTATATTAAAAGGGAAATTTTATAGAACGGTAGTTAGACCGGCCATGCTCTATCGGAGTGAGTGTTGGGCAGCTAAAGTGTAACATATTCAGAGGATGAATGTGACCGAAATGAGGATGCTTAGGTGGATGAGTGGTCACACTAGGATGGATCGGATTAAAAATGAGTGCATTCGACAAAAGACTGGTGTTGCTCATGTGGAAGATAAGTTGAAATAAGAGTGATTGAGGTGGTATGGTCATGTGTTGCGTAGACCCATAGAAGCTCCAGTTAGGAAGTGTGAGAAATTGAGGGTATAAAATATAAATAGGGGAAGAGGAAGACCGAAACTTACACTTAAGAAAACTTTCAAACAAGATATGCGTGCACTTGATATTGATGAGCAATTAACTCAAAATAGAGCTTCATAGCGTCAGATGATTTATATCGCCGACTCCATCTAACATGAGATTAATGTTTGGCTGGTTGTATATGCATAAATCATTTTATTTATTTTATTTCGATTTTTCTTTTGTTTTGCTAAGTGTCGCTTGTAGTCGGTTAAAATTTCAACTCAAAACCATGCAACCGGAAAGTCTTGTAACAGGGTTAGGTACATGTAATTAATGTGGCTTGAGAGTCGGGGATTTTGTCATTACCTAGTCCAAACAAATCAGTCAAAACGTGCTCTTTACTCCCGTTTGATTTTTCTTGAATATCTATTACTTCACCTTCAAGGTCGGCTTTAATGACTTGTTTCTTTTTCCATGCCTTTGTTTTCCTTCAAGAGAATAAATAAACGAGCTTTTGACTTCCTCTAGCTCTGTCACTACTTCTATAGCTCTGTCAATACTTCCTCTTCCGGCTATATATCAAATCGCTCATTCTCCATATCGAATAAAAAAAATCCAACAAGCCACAAGTTAACACCTCCGCTGGTGGATGGATTACTAACGAAACGGAACAAATTGTACAAGACCTAAAAGTTAAACCAATATAGCTGAGGGACTTGATGGGTGATCCAATGATGGCACATGGACTAAGAAGGGCATTTGGCCTTTCACAACCTAACTAAAAGGAAAGTAAAAACTGGGGAGTTTCTAGCATATTTGTATTAAGTGCCCTTGAAACTTACAACAGAATTCTTGAAACAACAAGCACTCTCGATTATTCGCAACTTCTACAGTCAAAAACTCAAGAAAAGAAAATTGTATTTAACCGACAGAGTCTAACCATATCACCATTCTTCATGAACAAATATGATTTCTGCAAAATTTGATAAGTTCTCTTAGCCATAAGACCCTAGACATAAACACCGGATGCAAGTAGAAGGAACAAGGACCCGAAACCCTGCACCACAAGTCATTTTAACTGTAAGGAACTAGCCAAATTATGCAACAATTAATCAGCACAGAGAGTGAAAGAATAGATATATCGAGCTTTACCAAAAAGAAAGAGGCTACTGCTCCTGTTGCAAGTTCCTTGAGGAGACTGCGATTTCGCCTAGATGAGGTTGCTTCATAGCTGCAGAACGATACTCACATTGGTTAAAAAAACACAAGGCACTTGAGACGTGCTATGCTTTGTTATGCATGAATACAAATGGATTGGAGCAAAACGGTTCTCTTGTAGAGTTTGAAGCGAAAAAAGTGTAAGAGACTTATGACGTACTCTTTTTTTCTTTTGATAAATAAGGGCATATGCTCATAACAAAACAACAGATATTACAAGCCTAAGGAATACACCCATAAAGAATTCGGAGAAAGCCACACAAAAAGAAGCACGAATACTACAAAGGGCGGCAAGAAAGACCACAGCGGGCAACAAAATCTAACCCCTTAAGGGTAGTGAAGGAACAAACACACAGGTACAAAGATCTAAATAATCTAACCAAACAACCTGAAATCTTAACATCCCATAGCAGATCTTCACGAACAACACAACAAAACCAGAAACCCTTGTCACCCAATATTAGATCTGAAAAGATCCTTAAACCGAGGCGAAAATCTGTAGATCCGCTCTCATGTAACTCACTAGGGCAAAAATAAAACGTTTCTGAGCAAAGATTTGGAGTTTTCAAGGAGTAAATCTAAGAAATCTTGGGTTGTTTTGTGTAGATCTGAAATTCAAAATCTCAAAACTCAAGTTGTTGGTCAGAAATTGGACCCAAAGCAAAACAAACTAAAGATGAAAAGGTAGAAAAGTACAGAATCGAAAGGATAAGGAGGGAGAAGAACGCCTAAAAAGCTTGAGGCTTTCTCCGCCCCTCAAGCTTTAACAATGAAGAGAAATGTGTTTAAGAGAGTTCTTTTAAGAGAGAGAAAGAAGAGGTGCACTCTGTCACATGTCCTTACACATAGCAATAACAGAAAGCATCATTGTCTATTTGCCCTTAAACTCAAGAAATATCCAACACAAGCAGATACTTTAGTCAGTCATATTTAGAAGTGCTACTATAAATAGAACTTCTCGCAAAAATTCAAAGGACTCGAAAATAACTTTTGAAGCAATATTGAGAACTGTGGAGTATAATTTCTTTTGGGACAAACAGGGACATAAAGGGCCTCACTCTTGTTCTTAAAATATTAAGTATTGTGCCTACTAGTGTCCCATGCATTTTCAAGGAATCCAAAAGTTTGATAGTTTTTCAGATCATTTAGCACCCATCAGGATACTGACACTTTCGTGAATCCTGCCTGAATACCGGATGTTTCGTACACCGAGCTGCCCCTCTTTCTTTTACCTTTAGAGTTCACATTTAACAGGCCACAATCAACTACATAACAACTCCACTATATATTCATAAGTGTCACGGAACCATCGAAGCTAATAAATAAGGACTAAATTTAGCTCTTATATTATTCTAGACACTCTTCCACACACAAATGTCCTTTTTCCTTGAAGCAGGTACAACACATGGCCATCCTATCATGTGTAAAAATTTATTTCAACAAATGGAGTAGTCGTGATTTGAACCCTCGACCTTTACAAATAAGAGGCTCTAATACCATCTCATGGAGCCATTTAACCCAAAAGCATAAGCCGACAGATAAGGCCCAATCGTGGCTGGTGGCTCCACTCATATTATTAACTACAGAAAGATTGATGTTTAGGTTTAGATACAAAACCTTTTCCTTCTTTGGTTGTTTTAATGTAATCATGAGCATGGTCTCTAATAAAGATTAGAATAAAGGAAAGTAGTTATCTAGATTCATGTTTAAGTGGAATCACAGTTGCATGTTTTCATTTTTTGTTTTTCAGATTTTGCAACTCATCTTATCTCGTGTATGTAATTTAACTTTATCAATTCACACTCTGCGAAAGAAAGTATCACATATTCTTTAAATTCTTACACCTGTCAACATTGCTTCCAATAGAGATGAAATGTTTCTATTTGATGCCCTATTTTTGTACCAACAAAAATAGTTATACATATCCTCAGCAGGTCTTCTTCTAACGCTCATAGTTCAAGAGCCTCTCATGCAAAGTATTCGATAATCAACCATATATTCTTGTGTCAGAACTGCAAATTTATGAGATGATCAAACACACCTCTTCAACTCCCACTCAAACTACCATTCACAGCAACAACTCCGTTGTCTAGCCTAATCTATCACCCAGTGACTATAAGTCTGACATACAAGAAAAACACTGATATGCAATCCTATAGAGGTAGTGGAAAAGGATAGTCATAGCAGAACAGCAATAGTTCACTGATATCTGCTAATGTGAAGGGGATCGATTAGAAAATGCTGTCCCTCAACCAAAAATCACAAAACATGAACATAAATTGTTCCTTCTCGGTTCCATCAAAACAATTCCACATTTCAAAGAAATTCACCAGATTTTCCTTCACATCCAGACAGTCCAATTGATCACACACAATCAAACAAAGAAACATAGCTCAAGAAATACACAGATCTCCCCAAACACGAACCAAAAAGCTTCCAAAAACACGGAGAGCAGAGATCAGATCGAACTTACATGAAAAATGAAGCAGTGACGACGAGGCCGATCGAGAGCATAGAGACCGCAAGGAGCGGGTACAGATTATCAGGGACTGGACTTGTGATCGGTTTTGGAGCCTACAGAAAGCGAAATACAATCCAATTGATGCATCAAAATGGCGAGGGAAAAGATTGAGGCGAAATTCGAGAGATTTACCATCGGTGTCGACGGAGAAGGAAGGAGATCTCTGGTTCGATGTGCGGTGGCTAGAGGAGAGTGAAACCACGCGCCGGCAGTGCGGAATTGCTTGAACGATCTACACAGGTCCGGTGCGAAATGATGCAGTTAAGCGAGGAGAGTAGACTGTATTGACGCTAGCCTGCTATGATCAAGTGCTTCGGGTGTAGATTAATGTTTCATGGACTCTCGGTTGGAGAAATCTGAGCCTTTGATTTGGGATTTTCCACCATCGATCTAGTCAACAAGTGAGACACCAGGAATACAATAAGTTGGGTTGCTAAAAACAGTCGAAACTACTTGATGTAGTCGATGTAAAATGCAAAAATACCGGAAAGTCGCAAAATTTAACACCAAAGTGTTCCAAAAATGCATGTGCCTATAGAGAGACGTTTGCCAAAAAATACTCCTCCACGTACACAAGCGTTTACCGAGAAGGCGAGAACGCCCCAACCAATGAAGAGGAATATTTTGAGGAAACACCCCTCCAAATGTAGGGAAATTATACAAAAAGCCCGGTTTTTTACACCCCACCCCAATCTAACCATTAATTATCTCAAAATATGTATTTAATTAATTAACGATTGGATCGAAGTGGGGTACAAAAAACCGGGCTCTTGGTATAAAATCCCCCAAATGTAACGCCTCTCCCTTTGTTTTGTTAAATTATTTTATACTTTTGTTATAATTTTAGTTTTATTTTACGTTTTATGTTGATACAAATTGTTGTTTGTATTTGAGATTTATTAATAAAAGTTGTTGGTATTATGTGTTTTATTGAAAGGGATAGTTTTATATTGGGCAAATATCAGTAACACGGGATAAAAGACCCAATCTAAGTATCCTACTCGCTTTTTCACACAAAAGTCTTTTTCAACAAATAAAAATCACATTTTACGGAATATTATACAAATACAAGATTGAGGCTGACAACGACCTACGGCGGTGAGAGGAGAGCGCCGGCGCCGGTACGGCGAGATGGCGAGCCATAAAACGGCGGCAGGAATGCAAAATCCGGCGGCAGTTTGAGTTTTTCGTCGGATTCAGGTTTTTCCGGCGAGAGGCGACGAAACCGACGACAGTTAGCTGAAGCGAGGTCAGGGAACGGCCAGATCTGGCGGCGGGACGGTGAGATCCGGCAGATGGAGGGACGACGAGCTGAACGTCGGTGAGTCGGGAAACGGCGAGCTCCAGAGTGGACAGCGAGATCCGACGACGACGAGTTGAAAGAAAGACGGTGGGATCGGGAAACGGCCAGATCTGACGGCAGGACGGTGAGAATCGACAGATGGAGGACGGTGCATTGAGCGCTGGCGAGTCGGCCAAACGACGAGATCCGGCGCGGGACGGCAGAGAATCAACGGCGTGGCAGAGAAAATGGAGGAGCGGACCTTGTAGACGGCGCCGACGAGCAGGCCGTCAATTTCCCGGCGGTCAGAGATGAGAGATGGAGAGGAAAGAGGAGGAAGGAATAAAGAGAGAAGGAAGAAAAAAGATGAAAGAAAAATGTGAGAGAGAGAGAGTCCCGTAAAAACAAAAGGAAAACGATTAAAATTATGAATGAAAAAACTTGCCTCATAAATGTAAAAAGTTAAGTTGGTTTGGTAGTATCTGTTAAAATTTTCCTTATATTATATTTTTAACCGCTGTAATAAGTAATTTCTGACTGTGTAGCACTATCTATCAATAAGTAGTATTTAACTGAATGTGTGACAAACTGACCGAGTTTGGATCTCCCAACAAATTTCGAGTAAAAAATGTTACTTTAATCATAATTTAACTCTACCATAATATAAATTAGTGTAATTGTGCCAAAATTATAAAATTATATCCATCTACAACAAATATAAAATGTTATCATACCAAGTCAAAATGGAAGTATATTTTTAGTCCAATGCTCCTCTATAAATAAAAGTTTCTCCATTATGCAGTGAAGTTATTACCCAACGTACTTGATAAATGCTCCTCTGTGAATAGAAGTTTCTCCATTTATGCGGTAAAATTATTATCTACATACAGAGAATCATATACACTTTCCCATTTTTTAAGTATAATTAAGACTATATTTACTATAACAGCCCTGTAAATATAATTTAGAGTATAACTTTTGAGTTAAAAGTAGCCCTACATTGAGTTGATGACTACTTTGCCTAGACATTACATTTAACCTACAATTATCAATACAAAGCTACCAGGATGAACAGTTGTATAATGGCTTCATATCTGTGCAATAGATTTCATTTCATGTCCACCAATAGACCAAAGTACAAAATCTGTACATTTTTCCTCTGTTCGTCAACAAAAATGCATTCCAATATTAACAATTCAAAAAGATTTCGAAAATGGACCAAGACAACCACCACATTATCCTTTCTCTACACTTCAAGGCCGCTACAACATATACTCCATTACCTTTAGGCACCCGCCGAATACGACATTTTCATTCCACTGGCGCAAGAGCTTCAAGTTCAACTTGCATTCGGGTAGATTCGATTCCCGAATTCAACAATTCAGCAGTCAGATTTCAAATATTTCAATTTGAACTTGGCCATAGTCTGAAGAAAACCCCATGTTCACTCGCACTTCCTCCTCTCAATCTCCTAATTCTCTGCCACAAATCCGCTCCTCTCCCTCGATCCAACGGCCCAGAGCTTGAGTACCTCCTAAAGGAGCCCTCCCTCTGCCCCTCTAACCTCACCGATGCACCAAAGAAATCCGAAACCGACAATCCCCTCTCTATATCCACCTCCGAATCATAACCCGGCGCCATAGTCCGGTTTTGGAAACCACCCGCAATCTCCACCGAGCTTCCACAGGCCGCCACATCAGCATCCACATCAACATCCGAATCCTGGGTCAAACAACTCGAGTCGACCTCTCTTGCCTCGTCGCACTCGTTGCATATTAGCTTCAGCGCCTGAACCACCTCGCCCATGAAAGGGCGGTGCGACACCTCCGGTTGGACACACATCGAAGCTATGGCGGCTACTTTGGCTACGCTGTCGAAGGGGACGTCGAGTCCTAGAGAGGGGTCGATTATTGTTTGGAGTCCTTCTTTGCTCGTTAAGAGTGGGCGGGCCCACGCCACGAGATTCTCTTGTCCTGGCGGTTGAGACATGTCGACCGGTTTTCTCCTGGTTAAAAGCTCTAGAAGAACTACGCCGTAGCTATATACGTCGCTCTTTACAAGGAGATGACCCGTCATAGCATACTCCGGAGCCACATACCTACAAAAATTGTTAAGTATTTATTAACAAAAAAACAGCACAATAAGTTTGTGAGATAAGTTTTTTGAGACAACAGTCAGAAAAACAATGCCAAACAGCCCTAAATATGTTATGTTGGGTCAATTTTGATAGAATCGATCATCAGAGTTGAATTGTTACCCGAAAGTTCCCATCACACGAGTTGATATGTGCCTGTTCTCCTCATCCATGGCAGTTCGAGCTAATCCAAAGTCCGAAACTTTTGGGGTAAAATCATGTTCCAACAAGATGTTGCTTGATTTGAAGTCCCTATGAATGACTCGTGGACTCGAATCCTCGTGTAGATAAGCTAGGCCTCGAGCTGCACCGAGAGCTATCTTGATTCGTGCATCCCAATCAAGGGGAGCCGGTTCCTTGTCAACCCCTGAAAGAAACAAACAAAAGTTTCAATATTCTGCGAAAAACAAACACTAGTAACAGAAATAATGTTGAATTATTTAGCAAAAATACCATGGAGATGAGATTCGACACTTCCATTTGGTATAAGTTCATATACCAAGCATCTGTTGCGTTCCTCAGTGCATATTCCAATCAATTTGACAAGATTCCTATGATGCAGTCGGCTTAGCATTTCAACTTCTGCCAAAAATTCACGGCCGCCTTGATGATCGTCTCTTTTCAGAACTTTGACTGCCACGTGGGTCCCATCTTCAAGAACGCCGCTGTAAACAAGGCCAAATCCACCCTCACCGAGTATTCTTGAATCGTCGAAGTTATTTGTCGCCCTTTCTATGTCGAGTGAACTGAAAGTCTTGGCGGATCCTGTATAGGGTGGAATACTAGATCCAAATGACAGGGAAGCAGAGCTCATTGCACTTCCAACCATCGAGCCGGTGGTACCTATAAAAGAATAACAATTCTTTCAACTCCAAAAAAAATAAGACAAATAGGCAATGCAAACCAGGATAAAAGCAGAAATTCAAACACCACAAGTACTTGAGCATTGTTATCAGAATCTTACTATTCACAATACGAATCTTATGATTCAGTTCGATTCAACCATAAATCGATTAGAATCTACCGGGTGAATCTAATTATGTACCTGATGGTTTTGTTGTGGAGGCTGGCAAAGGCGGTGGAGTTGGTTTAGGTTGGCTAAAGCAGCCTCTATTTCTGATCAGGAAAACCCAAGCAGCTGCCGAGCATAAAACTACCAATACAGAAGCAGATAAAGCTATGACTGCAATGGCGCCAGCACCAAGCTGGTTTTTCTGGTGTCCTTTTCCAACGTCAGCCCCGAGGGGTTTTATTGTCCTTCCATTGTTGTTATTTCCCGAATATGGACCGTCATCTATTATACTAATCCCAGAATCCGCTGAAGGCGGAGAAGGGGGCAACCCTACAAACGCAAAAACACCATATAAATCTACATCTAAGAAGCAATGTAATGACTAAATTTTAGCATTTCACGAAGGGTAAATAAATGCATCATTCTGAACTTGGCAACTTTCGTTGTATGCCAATGCCGCCCTGAACTTTCAAAAGTTCCAATTAACCCCCTAATTTCCCTCAATTATGTTATCGTGTGAGATGGAGAGGAAAAACGGTGGACTTTTGCCGATTTGGGCGGCTAATTTGAACTTCCGAAACTTAAGGGGATCTTGATGCATTTGACCTTCTACAAGTTTATATACCTGGGTATCGCACGTACAATACTTTGTAGTCCCCAAAATACGAAGCTTTAATCGCCACTTTTTTAAGCCAAAATCTCTGAGAAGTCAAGAAAGCCGTAGTGTTATCAAACCATTTTCCTAGAGGGACCAAGTCAATGAGGACAATCGTCTTCTCGGGTTCCTGGCTAGCAGCATTGGCTCCCATAATGCGGACTTGACTCTGGTTCATGAAAACACCAGCAGCAATTTCATGAGCAAGCTCTGAAACCAAGGGGAAGAAGGTATAGAGAGCAACGTTAAGCTGTAGCCCAACTTGCATTGGCAAGACACAGCTACAAGGCGACCCGGGTGGAGTATTTGTGAATGGATCCATACAAATAGTTGAAGAACAATCTACAGAAAAAACCAATTAAATCATGGCAAGATTAAAAAAAAGGGAACACGAAAAAAATTGGAAATACCTTCATTTGGAGGCGGAGGTGGCAATGTATGAATTGGTGGGAGAAATGGTACTTTTGGACTCTTGGCTGATGACCCGATTGGAGTAGCTTTAGGAGGAAGAATAGGCACTAGCAACAGTCTGAATGTCAGCTATCAAGTAACCATGGCATAAGTAGAAAAGTAAAGTTTCCACCGGTAAATTTTATGAACAAACCGGAAATAGAACTGTAAGAACTGAGTGATTCTTACTTTTGGTCCAGCCAGGTGTCGTCTCTGGTGAAGGGGCAGGGGAGCCATTGATTACTGGGTTAGGAATGGGATGTTGTGATCCTGCAAAACAAGATAAATTAAAATCGAAATACCACTAAACCACCAGAGCTTAACAACATTGTGGTACCTGGACTTAGAGGTGGAGGAGCATAGTGTTTTCTCTTGCTTGTGGGAACAGATGGTGGAGAGACGACTGGACCTATAAAATACCAACAACGAGATGAGCTGAAAGAACCTTAAATTGCAACCAACTTGAAAGCTTCAAAACAATATAAGTTAGACCTTGGTGGTCTGAAGATGGAGGAGATAATGTAGGAGCAGGGCTACTGGTTTTGGCCTTGCCATGGCTTTGCTTATGAGATGGAACTGAAGGCGAAGATTTGGGACAGGGGAATCCTTCAAAAGGAGATGATTTTGGAGAGGGAAAAACCGGGACTGGAGCATCGTGTGGTGATGGAGATACAGCAGAAAAAGAACCTGAAATTATTATTATTTCCAAATTTTCATTACCTCATCACAGTATACCAATTTAATGTGTTTAAAGCAAAGTTCGAATTTTTATACCTTTGGATGGGGAATGGTTAACGGGTGGCAAATGCTTGACTGTTTCAAATGGTGGTGGGGCAAAAGGAGGCGAACTGCGAGGCGAATCTCTGATTGGTGATACTGTTGGAACTGCTCGAAACAAAATAATAAAACAAGAAACAGATTCTTCATTAGTATGAACTCAGTAGTAAAATACAGGCCAAACCAATATACAAGCTTAATCAACACTACCTGGAGTCACAGGTGGCTTTATTGCAGGGGCTATCGGATGAGCTGGCGGTTGGTTCCATCCCGAGTTACTCGGTGGAGATGCAGCCGGTGTATCTGACACTGGTTTAGGGGTCCCGCTAGGTGGTGCACTTCTCTGACCACGGGATGGGGGAATTTCGGGTGGAGTTGGTTTGATAGTTGGTGAAGGTTCAGGCGGACTAGAGAAATTCGTCGAAGGAGATACAACTGAAAAAAATAAGAGCACATTAGTTTAGAATATGAGTAGAGCACAACCGAGAAAATACACAGAGTTACTAATGGAGCTGACCGGGCACGGGCAATGGAGCCTGAGCAACTGGTGGTGCCTTTCTCTGGGTAACATTTGGCTCTACAGGTGGTTCAGGCACAGGTGGTGGTGCTAAACTCACTGGTGGTGATACAGCAGGAATAGCTGGTGGTGGTGGAGGTGGAGCGGTGATCAATGGTGGCGATGCTATTGGAATAACGGGCGGCGAGGGTGCAATTCCCGTATTCTGGGGCAGTGGTGCGGTAATTAATGGTGGAGATACAATTGGGATAGGTGGTGATGGTGGTGGTGATGGAACAAGACCTCCATTCTCTGGAGGTGGAGCAGAGCTCACTGGTGGAGGGACACTTGGAATAACCGGCGAAGATGGTGCAAAACCCCGAATTTGGGGCGGCGGAGCAGTGCTTACTGGTGGAGATACAATTGGAATAATTGGCGGGGCGAGCAATGGTGGTGGTTGAAGAACATCTGACACTGTGATATCAATTAGCACAAACAATTCAGCAACAATATAAGATCTCGAAATCAATCCCAACAACATGATAAACAATTTAGCAAGTTACCATTCGGCTGAGAGCCCGAGCTCGGGACATTGCTTCCCACTGTACTTTCTGAGGGAGAAAGTGTTCCTTCTATTGGGAAAGCCTCAGCTGGAGCAGGGGAAATGATGTTTCCTGAAGAAGTTTGATATTAGGACTATTTAATCACAGATTTGAATGATCTACATATCAAAATTATGTGTAGTTAACTACATTCCAAAACTTTGATCCCGAGCTGATTTACACCTAGGACTCTAACATATACAAGAAGAGATTGATATTGAGTTAATTCCAATTATAAGTTGGCAATTAGACTAATTATGCTAAGATATGAACAATTCTGCTGTAAGTTATGAGATTAGTCCTCAATAGAAAGAAAAGAGAGATTTAATTAAGTTCCGTGTTCTCTAAACAAAGATCTCTATTGAACCATCAATATAATTGAGGAACACGTTGCAAAAATTCTCACTTTACATCAACAGATAAAGATCTAAAACTCCACCATTGATTCTTTTTAAGTCAATAAACCAAACAAACCAAAAATCAGATTCCAAAATGACAATTGATATGAAATCAATCCATTGATTGTAATAATGCAATTGACCAACAAGAAATCCCAATAATCAACTGGGTTAAATTCAAACAAATCAAAGTTAAAACAGAGGAAAAAATTACCTGCAGATCCTTGAACTGTGAAAACAAACCAAATGACAGAGAGCTTCAACAGAGCAATAATGGGTGGCACCACCGACCCCATCCCATAAAGCACCAAATCTCTCAAATGATGCAAAAGAAATCTAATTTAAACAAAACCCCCAAAAGAAAAACAACCCCAAAACAATTAAAAATCAATACTTTACTGTTCAATCACGGGGACTGAA
>CAOJBJ010546877.1:0-12585 GCA_948291685.1 Euphorbia celastroides | reverse complement strand
AGAAATAGTCAGATCTGAGGAGATGAAAACGAGCCGGAGAAATGGAGAATGGGAGAAAACGAGTCGAGAAGTCGAAGTTAGATCTGAATCGGCCGGCGGGTTGAGCAGGTTGTTTAGCGACGAAGTTAGTTTCCCGGCGGCGGGATTTGGACGAAATCGCCGTCAGATTTGGGGTTTTCGCTGGAGTTCGCCGGAGAGAGACACGACGGTTTTACCGGCGCCGGTGGCTGTAGATGGTCTTCTTGGGTACCCTGGGTGTGTAATAGGGTTATGGCAGTAGATAAATGGGTAAAAAGTTTAAAATTTATGGTTATTGGATTAAAAGTAATAGTTTTGACAAAACTTTTCCTTGTCACGTCATCATTTAACTGTAATTGAATGAAAAATAACATTTTTTATAACGATCTTAAACTTCAGAAATGTTTTTGACGAGTTTTAAACTTCACGATTGTGTTTCAGAAAAGTTCAGATTGATTTTGAAGGTAACCCAGAACTTAATACCAAAAGTATCACAGCACATAAACAAAACATGACACGTGTACGGAGATCAAACCAACAGCGAGAAATCAACGCACGACAGGTGGGGGGGACCACCATAACGTTCTCCTGGGAGTCAACCACCGGATAATAACTCCATAATAGAGGACAACCACGGCACGATACGACGCGCCTATTTTCCTCCACTGTTTCTTTTCTCTTTTCTTGCATTCTTCCATTTCCCCTCACAGATACTAATCTGTTCTTTTACTCTTCATTTTCTCATTTCCCCCCTAATTCTCTCCTTCCGTCTCATCTTTCTTGTTGACGCCGGCGATGGCTTTCAGAGGAGTAAGTTCTTTTTCTGTTTTGTTAGTGTTGTTGAGAATCTTGAGATCCGATTGTGCTTATGGTTTGATGTTGAAGATGAATATGATCTAGTGTTGCTTGAAGTTTCGCCTTGAGTTTGTGCTTGCTTGATCTGGAGTTTTTTGGCTGGATCTATGTCGGAGTTGTTTAGTCTCTTTGCTCTGTTGGATTTTGGTTGAAGAGTTGATCCTTGTTGACTAGTTAGTTCTTATTGTGATTGGAGTTTGCGTTCTGGATTTGGAGACTCGTTGAATTTGGAGTGTTGCATGTACGTATTAGTGATGTTAAATACTTATGTCCAAATCGGTTCTATATAGTTTGATTCTGAGATTTTGATTGGTTTTAGTTGGAGAATTATTTTTTATAGTTTCAGCCTTTTGTTATCTTACAGATTGGAAACTCTAAAAAAAAAACTCAGAATTAGATGTAGAAACTGTATATAGTGTAGACTTATTCCAATTTCTGCAGATACATTTGTTGCAGTCATTAAAGAAACCCTTCCTGTCATCTTTCTCTATTGAACTCTGATCATTGTAGTCTAACCCTCTCGAATATACTATTTGCAACCTTTGCTTGCTGCATTGTGTTTTGAAATGTAAATTTACAATGTGGAGAAAATAATGGATGTATTTTATGGTTAAGATGTGAGGCTGAGTATAGTCTCTGGAATTTGAGCTTGTCTATGGACTTAATAGATTTAGAATTGTGCTGACAGAGAGAAAAGAAAGTTTGAAAGTATATTTTTTTTATTTTTGCCATTGTTTACCAGGGAAATGCTTCATCTGGGATGGGTGTTGCTGAGCATTGCAAAAGCACATTTCTCGAACTGCAGAGAAAGAAGGTGCACCGTTATGTGATCTTTAAGATCGAGGAAGACAAAAAAGAGGTTTTGGTTGAGAAGACTGGAGGGGCTGCTGAGAGTTATGATGATTTCACTGCTTCGTTGCCCGAGAGTGATTGTCGATATGCCGTATATGACTTTGATTTCGTGACTTCTGAGAATTGTCAGAAAAGCAAGATCTTCTTCATTGCTTGGTTTGCTTCTCAACTCTGGTGCTTTCTGTTTTGTGCTATAACAGAACAAAACTGTGTTAGTGTTACAAAGCTTAGGTTGGGTTGTATGTTCGTATTTTGTGCTGATTAAAACCCAGTTGATTCTTTTCCTAATATCACTCGTAAAAGTCTAATTCTATCAATCAATCTGTTAATATGTGCAACTCTTTTCCATTCATGGTGCTTAGTTGCTGATTTTGTCCCACGCTTGCTTTCTAGTTTCTACTTTAGATAGTGTTAATAATGTGCATTCTTTAAACTTAATTGGTCTCTTCTTGCATCAAATTTTTAAACAACTTGTTTTCTTTTTGCAATTATGTGATGTATTCACCTAACAATTTGCACTTATTTATGATCGATAATGATTAGAGTTGATTTGGTTTTTCTGAATGTTGGTTCAGTGGGATTATATTTTGGTTCTTACTGGAGTTAAATAGTACACATCCCTGCTTCCTCTTTCACTTTACCATAGGACTAGAGAGGTGATTTAAATGATTGATAAGCAGACATCATAGGAAATGATAAGAAATTGTGTTACAGAGAATTTGTGGGTATCGGAATCGGTTGATGCTTTCTGAGTTTTGCTGTGATTCAAGTGACAAAGAGCAGTTGTTGGTGACTAGTCAGATCCCCCTTAGCTCTATATAATACTTGATTATCCTAGAGACCTGCAGGGCTTAGCAAAAGAATGGCGCCCCATTTTTTCTCTGTCCTCGGTCTTTGACTGGTTTCATATTGTGTAAATCATGCTTTTCTAGTTACATGATAAGAACTAAATTCATTTATCCCATATAGAGGAGAGTACTTCAGGATTCACTCATGACTCGTCTCAAAAATATATATGACTGTTTATAATGCTTTAAGGTTACAAGTTCGAAAAAGAGTCACCCTTTTCTAGAGTTTCACTGCTGCTGTTACATTACAAACTCTTAATAACTCACTCTGAATTGGGAATCTAATGTTATTTCTCAGGTCTCCTTCGGTTTCTCGAATTCGTTCAAAGATGCTCTATGCAACCTCGAAAGACCGGTTCAGAAGAGAACTAGAAGGCATCCATTATGAAATCCAAGCGACTGACCCAACCGAGATGGACCTTGAAGTGCTAAGGGAGCGTGCACACTGAGCTCGACCTAAAATGGAACTATTTATGTAAGAAACTTGGCCTGGAGTAAATACAATAGCAGTAACTCAAACTTGTATCGAATAATTTTTGCCTGTGAAGGCTGATTAGGAGTTCATGGTTCGGTATTCCTCGAGTTTGAGGACATTGAGCTCCATATTACCATGATGCTTCTCGGGTTATGTATGTTAATGGCTAACTATAGCTTAATGTGATATCTCTTGTGTTTGTGTTCTCTAACATTTTATTACCTATGTTTTCTTTGTTGAATACCCATCTTTGCCTGTATAATTTATTTTAGTTCAGTTCAATTTAGCTGCAAGTGTACGCGAATTTGGTTGTATGTCGGGCTAACTTTGATTTGGGTAGTGTTTCCTATCGATGTTGTCTCCAGTTGTACGTTTCAAGGATCAAAATTTGGGAATCAAGATACCAAAAACTGATCATCTTATAGCTGAATTTGGGAGTTAATAATAACAAATTTAGGAACACGCATATGTATAGTTAAAATGAGTAAAAAAAGATGTACAAAACGTTGACTTTAATGATTATGAACAGAAATAGATAGTGGATATTTGTTTTACTTTAATAAAAACTAGTATAATGCTTGTGTGATTGACGAATAAATTATTTGCAATTAAATCAAACTTTTTAAAAATATTTTTAGGATGTATGTTAATCTGTAAACAGAGTTCATGTATAATTATGGAATTTAAATTTATTTGATCAAGTAATTAAAAATATATTCTTAATATTCATAAAAGGTTTTCTAAAAAGTATAAGGTTAAAAGGCAATTAATACCTTTTTTTGCTTTTGTTAACACAAATTATACAAATTTTCAAATAAAAGTTAAAGTAATAAACTCCCATCATATATGAAAAAAATTAAATAAAAAGATAGCAATATCATGTGAACCGCATTACATGAACACATATTGAGCAAGTAAGGAGTACCACACAACTAAACAAGGTTATTTAGCCTCTATATTTCCTAAATGAACAAAGTTGCCAGTCTAGATACTATCCTGGTAATTAGTTCCCTTAATTTATTGTGATAAGAATTAGTTCCCTTAATTAAATGGCAGAAAATAGAATTAATGACTCAGCTTTGATGGAGGGAAAAAGTTAGCAAACATTGGACAACTCATTTCTTCAATTATATTTTTTTAATCTTGTGGCCAATTGGTCTTTGTAATATGATTTTTTTAGGTTGTTTTTGGCTTCTAAGCAAAGCAATAATCAAATGTGTAAGACAAACATGAAAGCTCTTGATCATGTAAGGTCTTTGTCAGTTGTTACTAAGATTTTTCTTGGCATTAACAAAACAAAAATTATATCAATAGTAGTTAAACTCATTGAAATCGATTAATTGAGTGTTTGTGAGCATATTCATCTACATTGTTTACATTTCAGAGATTACATATTAGTTATAAGCGTGTGGTTAGAATAATTAAACGTTGCTATTGAGGTTCAGTTTTATATTTTTGCTCGGGGCCTCACAAATTTGCAAGACGGCCTGCTTTTAGTTATTTTGAAAGCCAAAATAACATGAAAAATTAAAATAAACAACAATAAGCTTAATTTTAATGGGGAAATTGACTAATTGACTTGTGGTGTGTCATATACTCATATTCCATTCATAGTAAACATATGCGTTTAGATAAATCTAATTAGTTGTTTGTTTTTTTGATCTTGCTTATTTATTTTCTAAGAGAAGAAGTATTGGTCATTTATCATAGCTTATAATTAATTATTTTCAACGCTTAGTTCTTCAACTAGAGTTTTGATACAAAGTTCTTTTTACTTAGAAAAAAATCTTCGAACAATTATAATTGGATCATGCTAGTCGACAATTATAAATGAAGACTCGACAATGTTGCTCAAGATGGATTTGGCACTATTAGGATCAAATATGTGAAGAAATAGGCAGCTAAGTGTCTTGCTTTGTATACAATTATAAACGAAGACTCGACAATGATGCTCAAGCTAGTCGACAGTTATAAATAAAGACTCGACAATGATGCTCGAGCTAATCGACCAGCAAGACACTTAGCTTCTTATATTTGTTCCTAATAGTGCCAAATCCATGTCGTGTCACGTACATTTCCTATTTTCTTTATTTTTTACGGAGAAAAATTAAAATGAACAAAAATAGGTCGTTTATAAGGAAAAAAGAAAAAAGAAAAATGAGATATTTGGCGGAGATAGGAAAACTGGTATGGCGAGAATTGGTGGATTGTAAATGTGTATCTCAAAATTGTTCAGATTCCGTAGCATCTTATATCTGATAGGCAAAATGCATAGTTGATCTCTTGAAGCTTATACTTTTTCTTAAGTGCCTCTTAAAGTTAACAACATCGCTTATGAAGTTGGTAAAAATGTTCATTTCAGCTCCCCTCAATATTACGTATAGGGGCTGTAAATGAGTTGAGCCGAGTTGAGTTTTGACATATTCGCGCTCGTTCATTTAATATTTTATTGAACTCGAGCTGAGCTCTAGTTGTTCGCGAGCTTAACTTGAGCTTGGTTCAAAGCAAACTTACTCAAATTTTTTTCCAAGAGTTGTTAAGTTTATTTAATTTTTAACTAGCTTAAGTCGAGTTTTTTTTAAGCTTAAATATGATTTGATCTCACAAGATAGACGATGAAATCCCACTTCTAAACATATTTCTAATTTTTAATTATTTCTTTAACTTACGCGATACACATTTTTTTATATTTAATTTAATTTTGTATCGGATAAATAAATATATGTTATATTATTGTAAATCTATATTATCGATATAATAAGAAAATAAAAAAATTAAAACATGTGATGAGGTTACTAATTCATGAAATTTTTCATGAGCCTCTAAACGAGCTTGTTCGCGAGCTTTCAAGTCAAGCTATAGTATGTTCATGTTTGTATTCATTTACGAATCGAGCTTAGTATTGTGTTCATGAACTGTTCATTTATTAAATGAATTGAACCGAGCTCGAACAACTTGACTCATTTACAACTCCAGCCACGTGTCACTGAGGGGAGTTGAAGTGAACATTTTTGTCAACTTTCGGGGCTTGCTTTGATGTTTACAACTTCAGAAGAAAGTTGAAAAAAGTGCCAACTTCAGAGAACTAAGTATGTGTTTGACCTATTTGATACGATATCCCTTTCCATTTCATTCAAAAATAGCATCTTGAAATTAAATATTAGTTATAAGTGTGTCGTTAAACTAATTAAGCATGGCTTTTAGTTTTAGTTATTTTGAAAGCCAAACACAACAAGAAAAAAGGCAAACTAAACAACAATTACGTAAACAAGCTTAAATTCAATGGTGGCATTGAGTAATTGAGTGGTGGTGTCTCAGATTCCATTCATAGTAAACATATGCATATAGATAAATCGAATTGGTTATTTACTTTTCTGACTAGAAAACTTGGTTATTTATTGTCTAAGGAAAGAAGTATTACTCATTAATAATAGCTTATAATAAATTTATTTCAACACTTCTTCAATTAGAGTTTTTATACAAAGTTTTTTCACTTATAAACAAAAAAAACTTCGAACAACTATAACTAGATCGGTAAAAAGGGTGAATGAAGACTCGACCACATACTCAAGATGGTCCACTAGTAAGACACTTAACTTCCTATTTGTTCACATACTTGGACCTAATAGCTCCAAAACTATGTCGTGTCAATACATTTTGTATTTTCTATGTTTTTGTATGGAGAGAAATTAAAATGAAGGAAAATGGGTCGACAAAAACAAAGAAAATTTAAGATATTTGGAGGAGCTAGGAAAATTGGTGTGGCGAGAATCGGTGGATTGTAAATTTGTAATTCAAAATTGTCCGTATTCCGTAGAGTATCTTATTATATTGAATATTTAATGTTATATTCCTTTCCATCTCATTCAAATATTAAACATCTTTGTTTCTTCCGAAAGTCATTAAAACCTACCATCTTCCATCACACATTTGGTTTAACTCTAATCACAAAGAAGAAAAATATGACCCACAAATCATCCTGAAATCAAAATCAAAATTAAGAAAAGAATCGTAGATTTTGTTTCGTATATCAATAGATCTACTATTTTTGTTTCGCCAGTACGTGTAGTAGTGCAAGATTGTAAGAGTTTCATTAGTGTTTTTGAGTCGGTCATTTATCATTTTGTTCGTCTATTTACGAATCACCTAACTTATGAGTTAGCTAAATTAGCTGATTCTTAAACATATAGGGATGACTGGAATTGTTACCCCTTTTATTCAACTATAATTTTTTATATTTTACACCAACACTTACCCTACCTCCATCACCAAATAATAAAATATTTTATTTATATATATATATATATATATATATATATATATTCTGTTTGTCTCTCATTGACAGTCACACATAAACCATTATATAGTTATTTCAAGGCTCTCTTCAGATTTTAATGCAATTTAGATATGTTGTATATTCTTTCTTGAAAGGACATGTGTAATGGAAGACTCGTGATGCTTTTCTTAATGAAAATTCACTCAATTATTTTCTCATGAATCAGATTGCACTATGTCTTGCACGAGTGCGACTTCTTTATTAATTATGTTTGCCACATCACACAATTTCAGTTTGTAACTTTACCATGACTTTTAAGTCTCATTTTTATGTTTAGGACTGTTTTAAGAGAAACTGTTTCTCTAAAAACTCTTCTCAATCAATAACTTATAATGTATTGAAATCTACAACCTTTTGTTTTTAGTTAATAATCTAATATCCTTCAAAAATTATGAATTATTAATTAAAAGATCCCTCAAAAGAATTAAAATTGGGTGTCTTCCATTAATATTCTTCCAATGTGTTGATGGGAGGCCTTAGGTTCGAAACCCAGCCTCTTCAAGAAGTTATTAATTATTAAAAAAACACCTTCAAAAACTTGTTTTTCCATAAAAAAACTTCTATCCCTAGAGAATTGTTTTAGCAGTTTTTCTACAATTTTTGTTGTGAGCCGTGACGAGAGCAGTCAACTAAACCCACTAAATAATATATTAAATACAACTTATTCAAATTCCATGATATCGTTATCATACTTAAATACACAAAAAAATTGAATTTGTATTCTGTAGTTTCATACAAAATCAGCATGATTCCCGCCAAAATAGTGTATAAACAATTTTTTATAAGCGTGAGTAGGAAAGTAAATAAATACATGGCCGAACATATATGTCTCCATCAAAGACAATAGACACTTTAATTTGTTATTTTCTAGTAATCACTGCTTATATAAGATAAATTATATGTATGGGAAGTATTTCCTAAATTAAAAACAACACATCCTCTTATATGTCGTAATTCGTTGAGTTCTTTCATGTCACTCATACTTTTTAAGTAGTATTTAGATCGAATCACATTCTAAAACTTATTTTGAGAAAAGAATTATATTAATCATGTCATTATTTTCGAGTTCTTTACTTTTTAATATGAAATCTTCATATACTGAATTAGAATTTAGATTCTCTAAAGTAATTTTACTCTAGAGTTAGAGAAAGATAGGAATATAGTTAGTGTGAGAAATAATTTTTAGAAATATGTATAATCAACCCTAATTTTCTAAAACTGAATTGATGGATAAGATTCATTTAAATATTTTCAAAAATTATTTTTCAATTTTAAGAAATCCTAATCCATTGAATAAAGTTTTCTCATTAAATAGTTGGCAAGGCCAACACTATACCATAAAAAACAAAAGTAAACTTTCGACCACGAAATATTATTGTTGGTTGATTGAACACTTGTAACATATTTACTCTGCATGTATAACACGTAAAAACTTGCCCTATAAAGTTCATGCTTGTGTTTGCCCAAATTTTCGGTCAACTGTTTAACTTTTACCAAAGCATTACCCTTTCAATGAATTTTGCATAATCTATATATTACTAAAAGCAAAAAAGTAATAATTTACTTTTTTGTTCTTAAATATTTAATTAAAATTTAAAATTTTAAAATTTATAATGTAACAAAAAGTAATTGTGGATAATCCTAAAATACACACCAACAAATTTTAAATCACTTCAAATTTAAGAAGTAATAATTTAGATTCTTTTCTTAGAAAATTAACTAAAATTAAAAATTTAAAAAATAAAATTCATAATAACGAAAAAATTAATGGTGGATAAAATTAAAATGCACACCAAAATTTTTGAATAAAGTCAAATGCAGCAAGATCTTATCTATTCCCATTAGTTTTACGTAAAAGTATGGGATATCACCAAAAATTTTAAATATGTTTTTACAATAGATCATATTTAATTTTTAATTTTAAAGATTACGACATTATCTAATCATCATTATATTTTTTAGTTATAATGATTATCTTAATTTTTTATTTATATATGACTATTTAAGAATAAATGTTAGCACAAATTTTACGTTTTATTCTTCTCATTCTAAATAGATAAAGCTTCTGTTAATATTCGTTCACTCTACGATTTCTATTTTTCATATATTGTTCTTCATTAATAGGTTTTCTTTTAATCAACTTTATTCTTCTCATTCTAAATAAGTAAAGCTTTTGTTAATATTCATTCACTCTACAATTTCTATTTTTCATACATTGTTCTTCATTAATAAGTTTTCTTTTAATCAATATAAATTTAAATTAATATTTGTGTTGTTGATTTTTGTTTATATTTACCCTTGCAGAAAATTAGAAGTGTTTACTGTGTAGAACATTTTGTCAGTGGATGATATTAACCCAAACAGGTAAAATTAAAGACAATTCCATAACACAATAAACCAAAAATCAATATTTATTATTGTCTTGATTTTGCAAGATAAAAAGATATATTAAACAATTATGTGTTATTGATTTTATTTTCTATTTTATAGCTTTGAAAGATTTGTTCCATTTACGTGGTCCTACAAACATAGTGTATTTTTACTTCATTTTTATTGATTTAAGTATGTGTTTTCTTATCTATTAATTTGGTTAAGTGTAAATAGTAAAATCATATTTACATATTATAACAATGTGTTTAATTGTTGTAAAATTGAAAACCCAAAATACAGAGCTGCAAGTAGAATTTGTGGTAGATCGTTTTATACTATTACTCACAAGAATCACTAATTTCAAACTTTTTATCGGTGGAATTTTTTGAATTAATATTTGTTTGTGGGTGTTTCTGGGAGACCTATATTTTGGTTAAAGATATATTTAGATGATTTTTTTCATTGTCCAAGTGTTATATAACCTTAGTGTAATTTTTTGTCGTTTTCTTAGTAATTGAATTCCCATTTGAAATTACATCCAAGATAAGTAATTGAATGTAAATTAGTAAGAAAAGCAATTGGTTGAGGAGTTTGAACTTTAAATTTCTAAAATTCCAGAACGCATTTTTTACTACATTTTGTTGATTTGAGTTTGTGTTTTCCTATCTGTTTATAATTTTTTTTGTCATAAATTACTTTTCTGCCTTTATCCATTTTCAATGGTTAATTATTAATAATTATCTTATAAATGACTATTTATCAATTAATTTCATAAAAAATATCAATTAATTATATTATCAATTAATAATTATTAATACATCGTCCTTTAAATATATTTATTGCTATTAATTTTATTTGAGTGTATTGATTTTTTTATTTAGAAAACTTGGATTTTATAATAATACTTACTCATTTTATGAATAATAATAAAATTTTAAATCATTTAATCATAATTTTAAATAATCATACCGTGCATCATTCGATAAAATTGTAAAAAGACTTCAAAAAGCAAAAAAGCCAATATCACAAATAATGAACGGTCAAGATTGAATTGACGTGTACCTTATTGTTGGTTCCAATTCCGTACAGAAGTCCATGTGTCAGTACGGAGGCCTTGCATCTCCGCCGTTAACTGCCGTTATCCCACAGTGAATCTCCGTCAATAGAATATTCCCTTCACAATCCTTCTCCAAATAGAATATCCTATAATTTTTTTTAGGTAGGCCCTCCAACTTGTCTTAATTTCATTAAATTTTAAAAAATTTCTTTCATTATTTGAACTTGTAAAAAATATTATCTCATTCAACTTATAAAAATATACAATTTCATATTCCATTTTCATAATGGAATCATAATTTTTTAAACCCAAATACATAATGACCCTCAAACTTGTTTCAATTTATTTTCAATTTTACTGAATTTTTAAAAGTTTCATTCACCCCCTAAACTTATAAAATGTATCACTCTACCTCATTCAAATTATAAAAAAAATACTATTTCATCCTCTTACATATCACATGTTAGATTCTAATTGACTTATCTTTTCAAAAATGCCATTCAATAATCAAGAAGTCGACACTTAAAATTGCAAGATTTAAAAAAAAGTCCAATGGACAAAAGGTTATTAAAAGAAGTTCAGGAAGTGCAAAAAATTTTAAAAAGTATGGGAACGAAGGTTAAATCAAACAAATTCATGGGTCCCAAACACAACTCTATAAATTGTAACCAACAAGGCATGAAAACCAAAAGAGAACAAAGCAAATAAAAGCAGAGAAGAAAAGCAAAAGAAAACAAATCAATGAGTCAAGCACTGAACAGAGACTACCTGATCACCGCCGAAATCGGCCGGGGACGCTTCGGCGCCGTTTTCCGGTGCACCTCATTCTCTACCGGCGACTCCTTCGCCGTCAAATCCATCGACAAACGCCTCACCTCCGGCGACTCAATCGACGCCCAATGCCTTATCACCGAGCCAAAAATCCTCCGCTTCCTCTCCTCTCACCCTCACATAATCCAGATCCACAACACCTACGAGGACGAATCGCACCTCCACATCGTCCTCGATCTCTGCTCCGGCCGAGATCTGCACGATCTCATCATCTCCGCCGGTGTTTTGCCGGAAAACGACGCCAAAATCCTCTTCCGCCAGCTGATGGCGGCTATCTCGCACTGCCACCGCCACGGCGTCGTCCACCGCGACATCAAGCCGGAGAACGTCCTGCTCGACCAGCGGAACGCCGTGAAACTTGCCGATTTCGGCTCGGCCGAGGTGGCGATCGACGGCGAGAAGCTCACCGGCGTCGTCGGGACGCCGTGCTACGTGGCGCCGGAAATTCTGGCGGGGAGAGAGTACGGCGCGAAAGTTGATGTGTGGAGCGCGGGCGTTGTGCTTTATGTGATGCTTGCGGGATTTCCGCCGTTTTATGCGGAGACGGCCGTTGAGATTTTTGAGGCGGTGCTTAGAGGGAACCCGAGGTTTCCGTTACGGGCGTTTCACGGCGTCTCGCGGGCGGCGAAGGATTTGTTGAGAAGAATGATTTGTAGAGATGTTTCAAAGAGATTTTCTGCTGAGCAAGTATTAAGTAAGCAAAATTTAGCTTGATTAATTATTTAATTACTTTAATTATGACTAATTAAGCAAAATCTAATGATAATTTTGATTTTGCAGAGCATCCATGGATGACAAATTAGTGGAGGAAATTGGCTCTGTATAGGTGCAATATAGTATAGGCACGAATAAAGATCCTCTGTGCATACTACTCGCCGGAGTAAGAGAGAGAAAAATACATAAATAAAAAGTTAAATTTTAGTTTATATATGCGGAACAAACC
>CAOJBJ010546485.1:0-13793 GCA_948291685.1 Euphorbia celastroides | reverse complement strand
TCGGTATATAAAGTTAAACTCTGAACTGTCATAGATGCTAGTAAAAAATTTCTAAAAACACTCCAATTCACCAAATTACATATGTAATAAAAGCTAGTTACTTAACTAGATGTAAATGAAGTGATATAATCAGATTAATTACAAAATAAGACATAAAAACGCACTCTTTAATGAGATTAATAGCATATGCTACTGATCTAGCACATGCTTCTACCTTATCTAAAAAAGCTAGATAGAAAACTAATAGGTATGTATCTCGAGGGTATCAAAACGAAAATATGAGTAAAACGGCTTTTTATGAAGCGGCACAATATAACTTGTTCACCCATATTGGTTTGTGTAGTATAACGTTGCACATTTGAACATTCTGCTCAGTAACATGTTCCCTTTTACGGTCATTGTAGTTTACAAATTGAACTTTGATATCTATGTTACGTAATATATTACCTTGACGAGTCTTAGAAAACGCACAAACCAATATTTTCGTTACAAAACAAAAGAAAGCATTAGTGCAGCAAAGAGAGATCATGGAGATTAAAATGGTGGGATTATGGGTTGTATTAGGCTTAATGGTGATGAGTGCTCAAGGTGTAATCAATGGGCTTGATGCTATAACATGTGGGCAAGCCTTTGCAGAGCTAAGCGCATGCAGCAACTATTTGGTGGGAACCGTCGGCTGCGTGTTGTTCGGGTGTCCAACAAGTGAACCAACAGGCCGACACTCCCCAAGCTCGGAAAGATCTATGTGTCTGCTTTAAGGCTGCGCCTCCCCAAATTGGGGTTAAGCCAAACAACTCCCTGATCTCTACTATTGATCCCAATGTTGACTGCAACTCGTACGTTCACTACTTTTCTACTTCTATTTGTTTGCATCCATTTAATTGGTTCGTGGAATAAAATATGTTGTCTCATTCGGTGTCACTCCACTTACCGTCATTCCTACAAAACATAAGATTCAAAGCAGATAAAATAATAAAAAAAAAGAAGATATATTTATAAATATAAATTTATATAAGTACATGTTCATGCAATTTTAGTTTTTTGAAGAACGGGAAAACAATACAATAACTAAACGTGAATAAGTTGAAAATTGTTAATTTATGAGTAACCAATTGAATAAGATATTAGTTTGGCGATGGTAGCAAAAAGATTTTAGGATAATTTTCTAAAAACAGTTTCTCTATTAATTAGAAAACAACTCCCGACTTTTATAATTTCTGGAAATGGATCGGAAACATTTAGACCAGTTAATGAGATGGGAAGAGAACTGTAAGATGGTGATGTATAGGAGTTTGATGTGTTGGTTTTTGTTCAATCCTTTTGTGTGGAGGATTAAAGAATGAAGAAATGGGCCAAGGGAAACTTGCACCAGCGTATTACTGCATAACATGAAGAGCAAATAATTTTAACCTCTTCAAGGTTTGCACAAAAGAACTACTATCTCTCCATGTTTTGTAAAATAATTTATACATTTCTATCCTTTGTTTTCATAAAACTATTACCTCCTTCCCTGTAATGCCTATTTATTTTTAACAAAATCGCCCTTATGTTTATTATTTGTTCATTTAGTTTTTCTTATAAAATCTATTTATTTACCATATTTATTATTCTATCCACTTAAATCATTAAATTATATTTTTAAAATTTAAAAATTTGCCAATAGTGAAAGCTTGTTTATATAAATATAAGGTCAAACTAGAAATATTATTAAAAAAAAATATAAATCTACATTCATTTATTTATCTTACTCGATATATTGTGAAAATTAATTAAGATTGATTGATGAATAAAATGAAGGGGTGTTTAAGAAAATATCCTAAAAACCCACCCCAAATTTGCACAATGTCCTATTAACTAAACATTCAACATAAAAAATGTGATTTATATAAAACATTTTTACAAAAGTCCTAAAAACCCTATTCTTATAACAAACTCTTCAAAAACCCACTCTCTCATTTCTGCAAGCCGCCGCCCCCCGCCGGAAGCTCAGCCGCCGCCACCCTCTGTCGTTGCTCCCCGTCGCCGCCCTACACCGCCCGAGATCTGGCCTCCTCCCTCAGATTCATGCTGTCGTCGTCCGATTTGATCACCGCCAGAGCCGCGCCGCCAAACACCGCCCTCCAACCAGATCTCGTCGCCTCCTCCCCTCTCTGTCAAGCTTGCCGCAGAATTCGTTCAAACACCCTCCCCGAAAAGCGTCGCCGCCGGATCTGGTAAGAATCACTAATTTTCATCTGCGCCGCCGCCAGATCAGGTTAGATCTCGCCGTTTCCACCAATTTTCCTCTGTTTTTTCATGACTTTTTGTTGCTTTGTTGTTGATTTTTGTTTTTTTCCGGTAAGGATTTTATTTCCGGCGAACAGCGTGACGGTGGCGGGGTCGGCGGGGGATGGCCAGATCTGGCTGAGGTTGATTTCCATCGGAAATCGGTGTCGGGAGGGGCGAAATCTGGCGAAATCGGCGGCGGGACGGCTAGATCTGGAGGAGATCCGGCGAAACGGCGTCGGCATGGCAAAACACGGTGAACGGCGGCGTTGTCGGGGACAGCCTCGGAGGCGGAGATGGCGGCGAGGCGGTTTCCGGTGACAGTATACCATAAACTGACATTGGTATACTGTATACGGCGGCGGAGGTGGCAGCGGGGCGGTGTCGGAGGCGGTTTTCGGTGACAGTATACCGTATACTGACATTGGTATACTGGGGTATACTGTATACGGCGGCGGAGGTGGCGGTGGGGCGGTGTCGGAGGCGGTTTCCGGTGACAGTATACCAAATATTAAACATTGGTATACTGGAGTATACTGTATACAAAACATAGTATACTAAAATTAAAATACATAAAAAAATATAAGGAAAATAAAAAAGGATAAAAGTGAATAAAAGAAGACAAAAAAATGACATAAATACATATAAAAGTAAAAAAGGACAAAATCAAATAGAAGGGAAAAAAAGAGAGACAACCACAACAATTTCCCTTCATTTTATGTAAATCTCAGTCATCTAGTGGTAGAGAGAAACCAAGTAATTTACTTTGAAAAAAATAAAATCACAATAGAATCTCATATTTCTTGTATATTAGAATAAACCGATGTTATTAAAATCGGATTGGGGGTCGAACCGATAAACTGAAAGGTTCACAGTTTAATTGGTTAGAACCCCAATTCACCCGGTTATTTTGTCCTTCAAATTGTATGGTATTTTCACAAATCATATGTATGTTATGTCTAAACATTTATTATATAAATAAAAAATATTAAAAACATAAAAATATATCGAACCGGTAATTTTTTCCAACCGGATCAGACTTATGGTCGGTTCACAATTCAATCGGTCAGTACAATCCGGTTTTAATAACACTGAAATGAACATATGTTACATTAAACAGAAACAAAACTTTCACAAAAAAATTTTTAACACACCATACCGACCATGTTATACTTAACTGACTGTGAAATTGTGAACAATCAATTACTAATAATGGAAAGGCAAAACTTTCTTGCATAACAATTGGAGGAGGAAAAAGCCATTAAAAGGAATAAGAATCCGTGACAACCCCTTCCAACCAAGTTATTACGCATCTCGCCAGCGCCAATATATAGCCAATACCTAATTGACACGTGTTAAAACCGAAAGCATCAAGGAATCGTGCAGTTATATGCTTTGGTGGTGTCTTATTTGAACTTGCACGCCACCATCGCTAGCCTCCGCCTTCTTCTTCTTCTTCTTCTTCCGCTTCTCTCATCCTCAAGGGTCAGTCTCCTTTCTTTTTAATCCAGTTTTGTTTCGGAATCGGTTTTCTTTTCGAATTGTCTTTTCTCTTTCGTATGTTTCATTGTTATTTCTGGAAGACAGCTTTCCACTCTAGCCATCGTAATTCAATTTTCTCTGTTTCATTTCTTTTTTATTTATTATTCGCTTTTCACTTGTGTTGATCGTGTAATTTTCATGGCTCTCAACTGCAGAATTGGCAGAATTTTCTTCATGAATTCAACCGTTGGTGCTTCTGTTTCCTGTGATTCGGGGAACAAAAACCACTTCCTTTTCTGGATTTTGGCTTGCTTACTCCCTACTTTCTTTGGAACTCCTGTTGCAGTCGTCGACTTCCTCCTATTTAAAGCAATTGTTAGGTGCCTCTCTGCATCTGTTTCTCTCTGCATTACTACGTCTGGAAACATTAATCTTTAGAAATTTAAGCCCTCAGCGTATACTTATAACTTATATCAAAACATGGTTTCCTCAAAGTTCCTTCTTCCCTTTAAGAATCAGTTGACTCTTCCACTGGGACCTCCTCATGTTCTTCCCTCTGATTACCGAGAACTTGATTTCTCTGATGTATTTGGTCTTTCTCCTTGTCAACAACTCAGCTCCGAAACCTCTGAAAATACGATTGTTAGCTTAGAGGCGAATAATGGATCTCTCATACATGATCCTCCTGTTATCTGTACTCGTTCCCATTCTTTGGTGGGTCCCTCAAGTCAGGTTGACCACTGTTTGAAGCTCAATGAGCTCACATTGTGTGATTCTCCAGACATTTTGGAAGCAGTTTGTAGACAGTCGGAAAATGAACTTAAGCAGCAGCCAATTGTGGATTTTGATTGGGAGGGCTATCAACCATTGAAAGAATTTTCTGTGGGGCTTGAAGACTTTGAATTTCTCAAGGTTGTTGGCCAGGGTGCTTTTGCCAGGGTGTATCAAGTGAGGAAGATCGATACTTCAGAAATATTCGCAATGAAAGTCATGAGAAAAGATAAGATCATGGAGAGGAATCATGCTGAATACATGAAATCCGAGAGAGACATATTAACAAAAGTGGAGCACCCCTTCATTGTGCAGCTCAGATACTCATTCCAGGTATTTACTTAACTTCTGATGGCTGCTTTTGTGTTTCCTTATGCTGAAACTAAGCAACAGGTTTAAGTTTAAGCATTTGGGTTGACAAATTCAAGCAATCATTCACATAATTGACTTGTATTTCATTTGCGTTGGCAGACTAAGTATAGGCTTTACCTTGTGCTTGATTTTGTAAATGGGGGTCATCTTTTCTTCCAGCTCTACCGTCAGGGATTGTTCAGGTTCTTTAACAGTCTTTTCAAGACTTTTGAGTGAAACTATGAAGCTTGAAGCAAATTATGATGTGGAATTTGTTGTTTTTGCAGAGAGGATTTAGCACGTGTATATGCAGCGGAGATTGTTTCAGCTGTCTCTCATCTACATGAAAATGGCATAATGCATAGAGATTTGAAACCCGAGAACATTCTTCTAGATAAAGATGGACATGTAAGACTCTACAATTACAATATGTGTGTGTATTGCTACTGTTAAATACATCACGTAACCTGATATTACACTTTTGTCCCTGATACCAGGTGATGTTGACAGATTTTGGCCTAGCAAAGCAGTTCAATGAGAATACAAGGTCAAACTCCATGTGTGGAACACTAGAATATATGGCCCCTGAAATTGTTGTTGGAAAAGGTCATGATAAGGCTGCAGATTGGTGGAGCGTTGGAATTCTACTCTACGAAATGCTTACTGGAAAGGTTAGTGTTTCTTAATTTTATTGTTTTCAAATGGTATGAGACTTCAGTTTTATGCTGTTAACTCTCTGTCTCTCTGTAAATTTTGCAGCCACCTTTTTGCAGTGGTAACAGGCAAAAAATCCAGCAGAAGATTATAAAGGATAAGATCAAGCTGCCAGCTTATTTGTCCAGTGAAGCACATTCGTTATTAAAAGGGGTAAGTTCGGTTTTTACTGTTGCCTTTGCTTTCATGCACTAAAAACTGAATGAGCGATTTGATTTCCCTTGCAGCTGCTTCAAAAAGAAGCAAGCAAGCGCCTTGGTAGCGGACCACGAGGAAGCAACGAGATAAAATCCCACAAGTGGTTCAAGTCTATTAATTGGAAGAAATTGGAGGCACGAGAAATCAGGCCAAGTTTCCAACCAGAGGTTGCAGATAAACTCTGTGTCGCCAACTTTGAAGAATGTTGGACCAATATGCCAATCCTTGATTCTCCAGCTGCAACCCCGAAGTCCGATGAAAATCCTTTCAAGGGCTTCAGTTATGTGAAGCCTGCCTCTGTTCTTCAGAAGAATACTTAGTCTTGGCCTAAGATCAATGACAGGGTGTGCAAACTATGATTATTTTTACTTTACTCCTTATGTATTTGGGCCCTTGTATTGGAACAAAAACAGGATTAAGGTTCATTCTCAGATTAACATCAGAACAGAAATTACTTGATATGGAACTTGTCGTTTTACAAGACAATTTCGAAATTATTGAACAAGACATCTTTACATATCAGAAAGCCATTGATATGTTCATGGGGTTTGCACATCAGAATCTGCGAGAGAAGGCGATTCATTTTTGGAGTCAGAATGTCGAATCCCTTGCATCATTCTCACAACTTGATCCATTGAAGGCCTCATTTCTTGCACTTTTGTGACACAGGCCAATGCAATTTGAAGCATCAGCACCATTTCCTCTTCGATGTTTTGGCACTTCAACAGTTCAACATCAAACACTTCAGCAGTCCATTCTTCCCTCACCACAGATCTCACCCATCTTGGCAGATCAACAACATCATCTCGCCCTGGAGTTTTCCCTGTCAGCATTTCCAGAAGCACAACTCCAAAACTGTACACATCCGACTTCTGATTCATCTTTCGGGTCCCAATCACCTCTGGAGCTATATATCCAATGGTGCGAGACATGGTAGCGGGAAAGTTCATCAGAGGAGTCAATCCAACGTCCGATATGCAGCCATCGAGATCAGAGTTCAACAGTATGTTCGATGACTTTATGTTCCCGTGATAACATTTTGCATGGGATTCTGAATGAATATATGCAATCCCCTTGGCTGCTCCAATGCAGATTTTCAGCCTTGCATTCCAATCTAGTGTGCTTGCTCCGGTTCCTCGGTTCCCTAAAAGAGACATGAGATTACTGTTTGGAAATTTATGACAAACGAAACACAAATATGCATGATTTGTTAACGGCGAGGCATATACCGTGCAATAGTGCAGAGAAACTGCCACCTGGCATGTAGTTGTAGACTAGAAGTTTCTCATCCTTAGAAAAATAATACGCACGAAGGGGCACAACATTAGGGTGTTTTCCCATGGTCCCTACAAGTTCCATCTGCTGCTCGAATTCCTTTTTTGCAGCCGTAACTTCTTTCAACCTTTTCACTACAACGGTTGTTCCGTCCTCGAGAGCTGCTTTATAGGATGTTCCATAGCTCCCTTTACCAAGAACTTCAGCTGAAGCCCTTAACAAATCCTCGAGATCAAAGCTGTAGTTACATCCTTCAAAGAAGAACAATTTGTTCTTCTCAGCCTCCTGTACACCGCTCCCAAAGTCCTTAGGCTTCTCACTTTCAGATTTCCCTTTCAATACTATGTTCCTTCGACCCTTCCTTTTCAAGCAGCATACACAAATGATAGCTGCTATGAGAAACAACAATGCAAATCCTCCAATAGCTATTGCAGTTATTGCATTCGCTTCAAGTTTCTTCTTTGAAGTAGACTCTAGAGTCGGCGAAGGTGAAGGGGAGTTAGTGAAGCAAGGGGCAAGAGGCGGCCCACATAAAAGCGAGTTGCCTTCAAATGAAGGAGATAGAAATTTCTGTAAAGAGGGAGGAATCGATCCATTAAAGTTGTTGAAGCTCAGATTCAAAAACTTGAGCTTTGGAAGGTTGAGGTTGTGTATGTCTCCAGAGAATAAGTTGTTTTGGAGGTACAACGCAGAGAGTTGTTCGAGGTCCTGAAACGCGGGAGGGATATTACCGGATAGTGAGTTGAAAGAAAGATCCAAGACATTGAGTTGCGGAGAGAGTGAAGACGGGATAGAACTGGAGAAATTATTATGCTGAAGGTATAGGCTTTGAAGGGAAGGAAGGGAAAGGAGGTCAGAGGGAACATTTCCATTAAGGAAGTTGGATCTTAAGCTGAGGAATTCAAGAGAATGAAGCCTTGATAAGGTGTTCTTTGGGATTGGACCATAAAGTCCAACAGCTGGAAGATGGATAGCGATAACTCGGGTTTGGTTTGAGTTGCAAGAAATTCCAAACCAAGAGGAGCAGACAGAGGTGGAAGTGTTCCAGTTGAGTTTGCGGACATGAGGAACAGAAGTAGCAAAGTCAACAAGTGCTTGTCTGTCAGAGTTGAGATCAGAAACAACATAGGGAACAATTGAGAAGAGGAAAGCAAGCATAGCAATGGAGGGTTGAAGCTCCATTAGTATCTGCTCAGCTCTGCAAATTGCAGTGTCTAATTTTACATAAAATTTGAAATATAAAGAGGCAAAAATAAAATGTTTGGAGGGTAGGAATGGTGATTATAGAAACAATAAAAAAATAGTATTTCAAATATGTAATGAATAAAAGGAGCACTTTGATTTTGAAAAAGCAGGACTCACTTACGAAAGTTGAGAACATATTCAAAGGAGAAGTAATAATGAAGAATCCGAGAAAAAAGATGAACAATAAAGACAGAGAAGAAAAGCAAAACCATTTAAATTTTGAAAGGCTCATGTTCCCCATTGCTTATGGTAAAGGCAGAGAAATCTGCTTTTAGTTTAATTTTTTTCTGGTTATGGTAAAGAATGAGATGCCACTGAAACTGGTACACTTCAAGCATACTAGAGGAAGGATATTAACATGAGAATTGCAGTAAATCAGTAAACGAGACAAGACACCAGTTGACTTTTTACTGCACTGGCATTCCCAGCAATCACTTTTTGTTACATATATTAGAACTTTAGAAGGGATACTTTGAAATAAAAAAAAGGGATACTTTTGTCTTTTCAACCGATTATTTTATATACATGTATTGTCTTTAGCAATACCACCAAGAAACTTAAAGTCTCCCTCCTTTTACTTTGTCTTTCATTTTGACACGATTTAATACCCATAAAGATGCTTGTATGATACTGGAAACAAACAATTGTGAAACTGAGCAAAAAAGCAAAAGCATTTAAATTGGGTTTGTATTTCTCTGGAGAAAGATTAGATGATTTCAGTTTTGAAGCATGGGGACACATATTATCATTTATTGTTTTTTGACTTGAAGCTCAAAAATTTACTTGAAAAAGATTTACCCTCAACCTTGCAGGTGGCACATGGAGGGGTCCTCATTATGCTGCATTTTGAGGTGGGCAAAACATACCCTAACCTTCCCTACTCTTTACTAGAATTACATTAAACATTACCCAACTCATCTTTTGTTTTTGTTCACTACTTTCTAAATAATCCAAGATTACATGATTTTATAGCTGAAATTATTGAAACAGACACTAAATAGCCAAACAGCCAATTTGATTTGATCAAAAGCCCTTGCTCAGTATTATCAAAAAAAAAAGCCCTTGCTCAGAATCCTTAAGTTGTATTTGAGAGCAGTGAATGAAGTAGAGCTTCGTTCTCTGTTCAAGCATTCAACACAAGGCATTGCTTTTGAAGAGATAGATTTTACAAGTAATCAGATAAAACCAAGCAGTACAAATCAGGAAAATCTCCCTGATGAGCACATTCTCTAGTGTCCTATGCTTTTATTGCCTCAATCAGACCACGCCAATTTTAAGCATTTCAGATGCCAGAGCCTGAACGTTAGTGTTTCAAATTGAAACACTTTGCAAGGCTCAAGGTGTACCTACTTCAAGTCTTGAAACAAACAAAAGAACAAAAGAATCCTTCATAAACGAGCACTATGAACCACCGTTTTCAAGCTTCTCAATTTCCTCGCGGCGCTTTCTCTCAGCCTCTTGAAGTTCCTTTTCAGCGTCCTCTTCCTCCTCAATTAGGTCAAGATCATCGAATTCCTTGCTGGCAGCCATTGCTTTCACAACAGGATCTCTAAGCTCAGCTATTAGTCCTCCCCCGATCTTGTACTCGTCTTCATCCCCTATTATAAATAGTCTCTGGTCAGGTCCCGACGCCATTGGAATGTCGACTGCCAATAGCTTCATGTCATACTGCAAAATCAAATACCATTAGGATAGTTCCATTCGAGTGGGTAACGGTAAAAAGAAAGGACTATGGAGAAGCATGTCGCAGAAATTTTGAAATGTCTACACTTGGTCATAAATATAAGCATAAAAACACTCCAGTAAATGGTTCACTCAGAAGGCTTTTCAGTTTTTCGCTATGGTGGCTACCATCACTTCCTATTATTTAGATTTTGCCTCCTTTGTTCTTGAGGCATCAATAGTATTGTTTTACAAAAATGTTACTGATTACTGTTTACACATATTACAAAATACCAGCATGGCAATAGAATTAAAAATAAACTTGCAAAATCAGAGTAAAACAGACAACAGGAAAATAAGAACAAATTTCAAAATTCAGATACTCCTTATACACCATGGATCACCATATTTATATCATTCATAATGTCTCTGACTTTTACAGGCTCTTGTCCATATGTTTTGTTTCGCAGATAAATAGCTTGTCTTGAAATATCATTCTATCGAGGATTAACTATTCCGAGCAAGTTGAGGCCCACGAGAGAAATGGGAATTTTGCACTTATGCCCACGGTATTTTAGGAAAATCTTTCTTCCACCAGAATAGATATGGGACTGTAACAACTCCTCAAGTTTGCATCGTAAGTGAAGCAATTGCGTTTCCCAGCAACTGCTGGCCCAACAATGACAAATATGCCTCAAAATAGTCAAAATGGTTGGCTGGACATATGAATAAGTCAATTGTCATGGAACCAATTTACCCATAAACTTAAGCTGAAAGGCAAAGCCTAATCGTATTAGTATTATACGTTCTGACACTCCCTAACACGTGAATGCCACCTGGACGGCTGGACTTGAAGCAAATACAACACAAGCTCAATCTACCATTTGTTGAAATTTGATTCAACAAATGGAGCTGTGAGGATTAGAACCCTCAACCTCTAGGTCCAAGTGACTTTGATACCACCATGTTATGGGACCAATTGACTCAAAAGCTTTAGGTTGATAGGTAAAACTCAATCTTAGTATTTATATACCTTTTGACAACTGTCACATACCATGTATGTCAGTGATCATTTAGTAACTCCTTTCATGTTAACAAAATCTTTTATGTCTAGAGTCCATCCCCGCTCTTAACAGAAAAAATTGGAGAGTATGATCTACATAGTAAATAGTGTCAAATCTTAGCATGTGTTAGAACACAAAGAATCACCACTTTTCTTCTACAAATAAATCATTTTAACTTTTCAACAAGTGCAATATCTTATTGGACAAATCTTGCTCCAGGGCTCAACCACTACAATGAAGTAACAGTTCAATACATGGGAAAAGAAAACCTTATTCCACTATGAATAATAGCCAACATGTCATTTAGGATCACAGAGTGGCAACAAAGACGAGTTTAAGTAAAAGAGTAAACTTTACAGTCTCATTGCATGAATCATAAACAAAAGAAAAGGGTTATTGAAGCAAACCTGGCCCTTTTTCTTCTTAACCTCAACACTAACAAGACCCTTTCTCTCAGAACCTTGTATGGGGAATATGAGAAAACACCGCTTGCTCCTAAGCCTGGGCTTGAAATTCTTTAGTGTAATACCGCCTCCTGACATCACATAGGCTCTTAAGTCGGTCCCAGTGAGGGGAGCACCCATGACCTCGAGAATCCCAGCAGAGGTATTTAATTTCCTCATAGCTATTCTGTAAACTCTATCTGGATTGATTGTGATTCTAGACCGAATATACAGTCCCTGGAGTTCACACCAATATGCATATTAGAAGCATGATTCGGAAGTAGCTGGCACAAATGAAACCAAGTAAACAAGAAAAAAATCCATTTTTCTTTTCAAGATGCCAGAGTTCAGCAGTTTGCTTTCATGAAGTTTATGGATGCATCACGCACCAAGCTGTTTAAATCATTCCGTGAAAAGCTATCAAGAAAATGATAGTTCTAGTTATAGATGAAGGTTGGAGTTTGAGATCTTTTTAAATGACCACTTATAGATTGCACAAGGACAAGTTATAGCAAAATCTTGACACAAATCTACACGTGAAGTATGTTCAAAACCAAATTCCTGAATATATGACACAAAGTTCAATCGTTACTAACGTGCTTCTCCTACAACTTCAGCATGTTGACCTTGTAGCTATATCGTTTTATACACAAAAATTGGGTTAGTATTGGCAATCTTGTCTCTATAATATCAACATCCCGCAGATGCTACTTTAAAGAGTTCCAATTATGCTGGCATTCATAACCAACAGTTCACATGACTACAAGTACAATATATAAGGAGATCATTGATGAATTTGAGTCCATGATAGTATTCTAAAGCAGCAAGTAGATTATATTAGAAAACAGCAATGTGATGAAATGGAAAACAGCTTACCGTGAAAGCGACAATGGCAGAAGAAAGGGCAAGGAAGCCATACTTAGCCATGCCTTCAGAAAGGCCAACGAAGGTATTAGCAATCCCAAACATAATCCGCCAAAGCAAAGCACACATTACAGCCCCTCCAGCGCCGATCACAAACAGGAAATTCCTCTTCCAAAAGGCATCAATCTGCAACCCGATAGCCGAACGGTACCTGGAGAACGTAGAGGTAACCGCCTTGGTAGGCTTTTCAAAAACCTTTTTAGCCAGATTCCTATTCACCATTTTCCCCAAATCCGAAGAAGACTTGAGAGAATAATATCTCACAGCGGACCAATTCGGTTTCGGCGTTGACAGGAGTTGCAACAAACCACCGTTTGCGGCGGTGGGTTTTGAAGCAAAAGACGAGTGAGAGAGTATGCGAGAGCTCAAGGAGGAAAAACTGGAGTAAGGTCTAGAGATTGAGGTGCCAATTTTGGAGGCGAGAGAAGAAGCAGTTGAAGACGATGAGGAATGGGCAGAATGTAATTTGAGGACTCCATTGATGATTCTATGAGAAGGTTTAGACATGGGTTTTCTGCAATTCAATAGATTTTGAGGAGAAAAGGAAGGAAGGGAAATGAAGGGGAGATAATTAGGAGAGTCGTTCAATTAGAGTGGAGGAGGGATCTGCAGAGGAATCTCCATCGCTGTTGCTCTGGCCGTGGTCAATAGTCAACACTCAACAAGAGGTTCGATCTCCTGCATGATGTTTGAGGGAATGGTTTTTACAGCCGCCTACGTGGCTTTTATGTATCCGAAATGACTGTCCTTCAATTTCTATTTAGGAAAGTCACATTCATTCCTAACAAAGGAACAACATACGGCTTTTTAATTAAATCTCTCCTAATCGAGGGTCTATTATGGCCAAAACTTAAAGAAATTTAAAGTAATTATTTTTACGCTTTGTTTAATGTGTTGGAAGTGGCTCATCAAGATAAAGATTCAAAGTCAAGATCCAACCCACTTCGAAAATGGTTTGAAGATAAACAAAATCCAAGATAAAAGGCCAAGGAAGAGATCCGGATCGGGAAGTTCCGGAATACAGCTGGCAAGGAAAAAATCTGGTATTCACGTGGATAGAAGTGGATCCGGTCACAAATAAATTCAAAATGTCTAAGTGTGCGAGAAAAGATCAAAATCGGTCTTCAATGAGCATTAAATGCAGTTCACCAACTATCGGAATATTTAATGAAGAGAGAAATACTAAAAGACAAAAATGACGGCTGACAGCGATATAAAATCACCATCCAACCAATATTAGAGCACGTGAAGACCACTGTCGATCCAGAACGTACAAGGATGTTCTTTAGACAAAGGATTTTGTCTGAAATTCTATGATCCTACATTGACGCACAAATCCCAAATTCAAACGGACATTAAATTGTGTCTAACGGCCAAAGAAACGGTCCGGATGCGTCTA
>CAOJBJ010546165.1:0-11957 GCA_948291685.1 Euphorbia celastroides | reverse complement strand
TTCCACATGTCCACGTGTCATTCATGCAACAAGCGTGTTGGTATTCATCCAACGGCTCCAAATTAGGCCAGTTTACGTTCATACTAGAAAATTTTTCATTTTGCCTCTCACTTCTCTTTCTTTATTACCTTCTAATATCTTCAATCTTCCTCTTATCATCCATTTCTTTACATGGCTTCCGAATCTCAGAAACTGCATTTTGTGTTGTTTCCATTGATGGAACAAGGCCATATGATCCCAATGATTGACATTGCAGTATTGTTAGCTCAACATGGAGTTATCATCACAGTTATCACTACTCCCATCAATGCTAATCGTTTCAAACAAACCCTAAATCGAGCAGTCGAATCCGGCCTCTCTATCAATATCATTCACTTGAAATTCCCAGCTGAAGAAGCCGGACTTCCAAAAGATTGTGAAAATCTCGACATGCTCTCTTCGTTAGGCTTAGCCATTGATTTCCACTCTGCGGTTAACCTCCTACAAAAACCGGTCCAAAAATTACTTCAAGAGATGAATCCAAGGCCCAACTGTATCATTTCTGATATGAATCTGCCTTACACGAGTGGCATTGCTAGCGATCTCAATGTTCCCCGGGTCGTTTTTAATGGATTTTGTTGCTTTTGTATGGTATGTATGGCTAGACTATACAATTCTGAGATTCTCCGGAGTGTTCATTCAGATTCTGAGTACTTTTCGGTTCCTGGATTACCTCATCATATCCAGTTTACCAAACAACAACTTGTGGGCGCGGTTCTTAAAAACGCTGATGCCTTTGGTGCAAAAATAGCTGCAGCTGAGAAGGCGACATACGGTATTATTGTGAATTCTTTTGAAGAATTGGAGCCTGAATAAGTTTGGTGTATCGGTCCAGTTTCATTGAACAACAAACATAACTTGGATTTGATTCAAAGAGGCAATGAGGCATCTATGAAAGAATTCGGTCCATGCCTAAATTGGCTAGACAAGCAAAAACCGGGTTCGGTTCTATATGTATGCTTTGGTAGCCTTTGTAACACGGTAACTTCGCAGTTGATAGAGCTCGCATTAGGCTTGGAGGCATCAAATAGACCATTTGTTTGGGTAATAAGAGAAGGCGGAAATTCAATGGAGTTGGAAAAATGGATAGAAGAAGAAGGTTTCGAAGAAAGAACCAAAGGGAAAAGCCTTATAATGAGAGGATGGGCGCCTCAACTTGCAATACTATCACATGTAGCAATAGGCGGATTTTTAACACATTGTGGGTGGAATTCGACACTGGAAGCAATAAGTGTAGGTGTACCTATGATTACTTGGCCGCTTTTTGCTGATCAGTTTTGTAATGAAAAGCTAGTTGTTGATGTGTTAAAGATTGGTGTTAAAGTCGGGGCAGAGGTAACTTTGGTTTGGGGAGAGGAGGAGAAAACCGGAGTATCTGTTAATAAGGAGGATGTCACAAAGGCTATAGAGAAGGTAATGGAAGAAGGAGAGGAGAGTGAAGAGATGAGAAAAAGAGTTAAAGAGCTGAGCTTGAAGGCAAGGAAAGCAATGGAGCCTAGTGGATCGTCTCATCTCAATTTGAAATTATTGATTGAAGATATCAAAATGCTAACAGCAACACAGGTTTAGCTTGATATCATTGATTGCTGTATGGCAAAAAGTTATTGAGTAGGGATGTCAATCGGTCGGTTTCGGTTCGGATATTGCAATCCCCATTCTGCACCCAATAATTTTCGGATGCGGTTTCGGTTTTTCCCCATTTAGTATTTCGGGTATGTATTGGCACCTATTCCGCACCCGTGTTCGGTTCTGGCGGTTTTCGGTTAATCCCCACCCACAAAGTTTTGTATAACTTTAAAGTGTGATTTCATAATATAATTCATGTTTCAACCTAAATTTACAAACGTTAACCTTTAAAAATTGGATATTTATTCATTTCATAATTGAAGATGATAAAAAATTAATGAACTTAAGACGAGATATTTATTAAACTAAAATAAATTGTTGATCCAATCTAATTACACTCGTGATAAATATTTTGACTTGTCATTAAGACTGTAATCTAAGAGATATTATGTGGGGTGTAAACTTTTTTGTACAACTGCAATTAGACAAAATCTATTTTTAAAAACAACAAAATTTTATTATTATTCATCTTATATATATGATATTTGTAAAGCTTAAGTTCATATGTTATATGAAACGAAAGTTGATAATAATATCATAGTTTAACTATTTTTTCTATTAAATTGAGAAAACAATAGGTCAAAATATATAGGCCTAATGCATCGGGACTCCCCTAAAGTTGTCCTAAATTGCCTCTTGCCCCCCTGAACTTTCAAGTGTGCCTCTCGCCCCCCTGAACTTGTTCATGAGAGTCTCTCATCCCTCAAAATTTGTCAAAAAAGTGCCTTTAAACCTAGGAATTTCAAATGTCAACTTATGGTTGGATGAGAAAAAATGAAATTTTTGAAAAGTCAAGCCAATTAGAAGTTGACATGTGACATTTAAGGAGCAAAGAGGTGCATTTTTATAAGTTGAAGGGGGCTAATAGGTACATTTTCGCGAGTTCAGGGGGGGGGGGAGAGGCACACTTGAAAGTTCAGGGGGGGCGAGAGGCAATTTGGGACAACTTCAGGGGGGTCCCGATGCATTAAGCCAAATATTTAATATATCAAGTATACGTGTTATTCAATTGAAAGTAAATGTGCATATCGGGTTTTTTTCGGTTATTTGTTCGGTAGCGGTGCGGGTAACCTAACGGTTCGGATATAGCTTCACCCAAAACTGCCCACAATTTTATATCGGGTTTAAAATTTCACCCATCCCCGCCTATTTGGGTGAAAATTTCGGTTATTCCCCATCACCAATCGGTTCGGATTTGACGGTTTTCGGGTTTTCCCCACCCGATTGACATCCCTATTACTGAGTTAATGTGTTATAAGGTAGAAATCAATTTTAGTGTTCTAAAACAAAATTATGAAGGTCCATTATAGACTTGTTTTATTCAGGTCTTAATGTTTTAGATTTTAAAGGCTTAGTTCATTTGTTTGGGGACTTCTTTAGAGCTAATATGCGAGCTAATTTCTTTCTTCAGAATGATCAATATAGGTGGATCCAAAAGTGAGCATGAGGAGCTCATAACTAATGCTGAACATGTTAAAAAGAAAACTATATATTCAACTTTTAGTCTAATAACGTTTCGAACCTAAAACCACTGAAGATCATAAATAAAGTCTTAACCATTTGGCTAAGACATTCATTTTTGTTTATTATTTTTATTTATCAAACAACTAATTCTTCAAAAATATCACCATATGCTTTGTTGAAACTAGTTTCTTAATTAGAGAAATGGGGTAATTTGGACTTCGATGTCTTATTCCATGACTTTTCTACTGGATATGACTCATTAGGCCCGAATCCAGGTTTGGACACTAATTTTTGTTGGAAAATACAGAAAGCACTCGATTATTTTGTTCTTTCTCACTTTTCCCCTAAACGAGAATCTTCATCTTTTCCGCTCTTTTAATTGTTTGTTATTTTACATAAGGAATAATTTAAAATACATGATTAAATCTTGCTTTAACGGTTTAAACTTTTGTGTAACGATTTTATGACATAAATAAATACTTAAATTGAACTTTACTTATAAGCTTAAGCTTTCTGACAATGTTATTAAAACCGGACCGGACCGGACCGGCCGGTTAAATCGGCCATGAGTCCGGTCCGCTTGTTGGAAAACAACGGTTCAAAGAAGAACCAGAGTAAACCAATGTGAACCGGTAAAAAACCGGTGAACCGGTGACCCGAACCGAAACAGTTGGAACCAAAAAATACCATACTTTATTTTTATGGTAATTAATTTACATTTAATATTATTATAACTTTCTATATTATTAATATGGTAAAATAAAGTAACTTAAATTATCATTTTTATACCTAATTTTTTATGAAAATGAAAAATCATCATTAATGAATATTTATTGGTTTCATTTATTTCAATAAATATTTTTATATTTTTAAACATACTATTATGTCATATATTTTTTTATTCATATGTTTGGTTGTTATTCAAAATTAGAAAGTAGTAATATTTAGAATCAACAATTAATGTTGTAATTTTCTACTATAAATGATTATATAGTATTGTAAATGTATCATAAAGTTATTAAAATATTCGGTTATTTATATATTTTTATATTTAATATTATTTTTGATAATTACATATTCTATATGTTCAAAAAATAAAAGAAAACGGTTCGAACCGGTTGAATCGTAAAAACCATGAACCAGTTACTTCACCGGTTCGACATTCGGTCCGGTTTTAATAACATTGCTTTTTGGTAAATTGCTTTCATTCCATGATATATATCAGTCTCTTGGACCAACATGTCGATAATTTGAATCTTGTCAATTCCATTTATTGAATTGAATGCAATACATTAAAGTGTGAATCTGTATTGTACTCACTTCAAGCCAATGAACATTCGCCTACGAGGGAGTGTGAAAAATAACATAAATACTAAATTGAGCCTGATATATCAGCTTAATCTTTAAAGTGAAACTGTTCAATGGCATTGTATATATAGAAGTTTTTTTCTATATTCTTTAATATTTTCATGTCTTTGTTTCTCACATTCCTCCATCTATTAGTATTTTAATATAATTGAATCGATTAGTTGATCAATGAAATCGTAATATTTCATCGAATGGGTTGGAAAAAGTGCGAATTGCATACGTGTTCGAATGATATTACAGAGGTTCAAAGGTAGTGCGCTCAGTAAAAGGGTTCAAAGCAGTTCCTAGTAGGGGACAAGCTTGAATTTTTTTTATCATGCATAGTCATACCCTTTAGAAAATTTATTCGAAAATAAACTCTATACCCAAAAAGACACGCCTTTTGGATGTGGTTGCTACCCAAAACTACATGTCTTTAAGACAAACCTAATGTGGAAAACAACATGATTGTTGGAATTGTTACCATAAATAGTAACCCAACGCACTAGCAAAGATTATGTATATATATTTTAATTGTATCAAATTGAAAATTTTGGTAGAACAACTGAAATAGTTTCAATATGAAAGTGTGTCATGAGTTCAAATCATCCCAATATTTTTCCAACACCATCCATCTTAATATTCTTTTTTCTTTGTCACAAAGAACAAAAATCGAGGTATAAAGTGCTTTGTACCAAGTATTAAGCTCTTTTACCATTAGATACCAACGAAAATAAAACATAAACTATGTATAAGATGCTTCAGACTAGGTCTGGACAAAAAAAAAACATGTATGACATGTTCCAAACCATGTATCAAAGCCTTACAACAACAACAAAAATCAACAAAAAAGTATGGATTTCCTATGAAAATTTATCTGGAAATGAAATTGGTACCTGAAAAGGTACATTTCTTGAATATGCTTGCTGGCCTAAAAAGTATATCTTTTAGACATTATTTTTTCCTGAAAAAGCATGATTGTTCGATTTTGAGGCTATCTGCATTCGCATGATCAAGCTGCATAAGGATAGTAGTCTCCACTTTGTTTTTACAATGAATAAACATAAAAAATTCTCATATGTTCTGACTTTGTCCGACTGAATATTTCTATAAAAACCGAAAATAGTCTCAATTTGATGACGTTTGCGTGACTTTAGAAAAATTCAAGTACATTTTCTCCAACATGTTTAAGGCCAAAATCTCTAACGGTGTGAGATGGGGCGGACCTAGATTGATGTTTTCACTGAAAAAGAAAATTACCGTGGACGCGGCTTGTATGACGAAAATGTTTAATAACAACCGAAGAATTATGTTTTATTCAACAATAGATCTTATCGGTATCTGATTTATTTATCTTTGAGAAGGGAGATTGGAAGCGAGATGAAAAGACTAAATTTTTTTTTTTAGGATAAAAGACTAAAACTTAGTCGGTTGATTAGGCAAAAAGCTGGAAAGGTTAAAAAGTCATTTATCAAGCATAGAATTAGAAAATTAATTCCGTGGACGTCACGGGAGTAGAGCTAGTAGAAACAAAAATCAAATTCCTAGAAGATTTTCACTTGAATTATTAGATTTCCGCTTTACTTGATCATCACTTATCAACAACTTAATCCTACCCCATCTTCACCATTTTTGCATTTCCCATCGCGATGGCTTCTCACTCTCAATTGCATTTCATCGTATTCCCTTTCATGGCACAAGGCCACATGATCCCAATGATCGACATTGCCAAATTACTAGCTCAACACGGAGTTCTCATCACAATCATCACCACCCCCATCAACGCCAACCGATTCTGCCAAATCATCAATCGAGCCGTCCAATCGGGCCTCCCACTCAACTTGGTTGAGCTCAAATTTCCAGCCGAAGAAGCCGGTCTACCCCGAGACTGCGAGAATCTTGACATGCTCAATTCATTAGGCCTGGCCCGGGAATTCTACCTATCACTGAATCTGCTTCAAAAACCAGTTGAGAAACTGCTTCAAGAGATCCAACCGAAGCCCAGTTGCATCGTTTCTGATGTCAATTTGCCTTACACTAGCCATGTTGCAACCAATCTTGGTATTCCCAGAATCTCTTTCAATGGAATTTGCTGCTTTTCTCATCTATGTATGGATAGGATCTACAATTCCGGTTTGCTTGAAAGTCTTAGCTCTGATTCCGAATACTTCACTATTCCGGATTTGCCACATCCTATCCAGTTAACCAAACAGCAACTCCCTGGAGCAGCGGTTCGAAATTTCGGTGATATCGGTGTCCAGATGAAAGCTGCAGAAGATGCAACATACGGTATCATAATGAACTCTTTCGAAGAGCTAGAACACGAATATGTCCAACTAAGCCACAAGATTAGACCAGGCTATAAGGTTTGGTGTATCGGTCCGGTTTCCCTTACCAACAAACACAGCTTGGATTTGGTTCAGAGGGGCAATAAGGCAGCAAATCAAGAACCGGACCTATACTTAAAATGGCTCGATGAACAACAACCGGGTTCTGTTGTGTATGTATGCTTTGGCAGCCTCTGTAATTTGGTAACTTCGCAGTTGACCGAGCTTGCATTAGGCTTAGAAGAGTCGAAAAGACCGTTTGTTTGGGTTATAAGAAAAGGGGAGCAATCTAGAGAGTTGGAAAAATGGATAGAAGAAGAAGATTTCGGGGAAAGAACAAAAGGGAGAGGCCTTATAATAAGAGGATGGGCGCCTCAGCTTGTGATACTATCACATAGGGCAATAGGTGGATTTTTAACACATTGTGGGTGGAATTCGATTCTAGAGGCGATAAGTGTAGGGGTGCTTATGATTACTTGGCCGCTTTTTGCTGATCAATTTTGTAATGAGAAATTAGTTGTGGATGTGTTGAAGATTGGTGTTAAAGTGGGGTCCGAGGTAACGGTAGTTTGGGGGGAGGAAGAGAAAACCGGAGTATCGGTTAGAAGGGAAGATGTTAGAATGGCTATAGTGAAGCTTATGGAAGAGGGAGAGGAAAGTGATGAGATGAGAAAAAGAGTGAAAGAATTGAGTGTTAAGGCAAAGAGAGCAACAGAGCCTAATGGATCGTCTTATCTCAATTTGAAACGTTTGATAGAAGATATTAGGATGTTATCAGCAAATCTGTCAAATGCCTGAAATTTCTAAAAACGGAGATTTTTCTTTACATATACGTCATTCCACAATTTTCTTACAATAAGATGGATTATATGATAGTAATTGCAGGTATCAAAGAAGCATTGTTTAATCATTTGATGTTCATTTATTCAATTCTCACTTTTACATTCGTTTCTAAGCTTCTACACAATTTTGCTTGAATAATCCTGAACAAATTGAATTAACATTTTGACATTGAGAGAAGAAGATCCACCTTCTTCAATGGCCATTCTTGCAATTTCTCCAATCTCTTTAGCTCTTCTCCTCCTCTCTTCTCCTACTTCCCCTTTATCCATCACAATCTCAATGCCTTTCTTCACTTGTTCTCTCTTAATCACAAGCCCGCTTTGGTGTTCTAATCCCCAAGTGAGAGCCGCTTCGACTCCCACTTTTACACCAATCTTCAACACATCAACAACCAATCTCTCGTTGCAAAATTGCTCGGCGAATAACGGGCAAGTTAGCACTGGGACTCCATTGGACACCCCTTCAAGAGTCGAGTTCCACCCACAGTGTGTCAAAAAACATCCAACCGAAGGGTGTGACAATATTAGCACTTGTGGTGACCAACCTTTGACCACTACCCCTTTCCCTTTGTTCCTCTCTTTAAATTTCTCTTCTTTGATCCACTCCTCTAAATCCCTTGACTTTTCGCCCTCTCGAATCACCCAAATGAAGGGCTTGTTCGATTGTTCTAGGCCTAACCCGAGTTCCACAAGCTGTGTTTTTGTGAGGCCCGGAATGCTCCCTAGACAAGCATAAACAACCGACCCTTTTTCGTTTTCATCGAGCCATTTGATCAACTCGGGTTCATCTAATGAACTCGATTCGCTCACACATCTCTCCAATTTGTCATCTTTCAGCTTGTTACAGGCAGAAAGTGGACCGATGCACCAAACTTTTTGATCCCCCTTAATGTTTGAAAACATTTTGACATATTCGGATTCCAACTCTTCAAATGTATTCACCACAACTCCATCTGCTATTGCTTCAGCTTTCTTCATGGCATCTCGAACGTCCGATAAATCCGACGATCCAGGATTCAGATTTTCAGGCAACATCGATCGGGTCAACTCGATCCTATTAGGAATATCAGGAACCAAAAATTTTTCAAACTTGGATTTTTCCTTATGAACTCCACTGACTTCAATCTGGTAACTACAGCAGGACGAAAAACAGCCCATCCCATCAAAAAAGAACCTCGGAATACCAAACTTTTGGGCAGTTTTGATGGTCCAGGGGAGGTTTTTACCAGAGATTATGCAACTAGGAGGGGGTTCGAAAGTGGGGAAAAGTTGTTCTAACTGATGTTGAAGCATGCTTTGAGCATTATAGAAGTTTCTGATTAAGTGTCTTGAATGAATTTGGTCCATGTTTTCACAGCCAAAGGGAAGTCCAGCTTCGGTTGCAGGGAAATGAAGCTGAAGGAGGCGAATTCGGGGTGTGGATTTGTTGAAGCGTTGGATGGTAGAGGCGAATTTGAGGGCATTCAGAGGAGTGGTGACAATTGTACAGATCGTGCCATGGCTAGCTAAGAGCTTGGCCATGTCTACCATGGGTATAACATGGCCTGGGGAAAGTAGGGGAATCAATACAAAGTGAACCTGATTCTGTTCTGCAGCCATTGCAAATTTTCAACTTTTTTTCTCTACCTATAATGATCTCCTGGAGTTTTATGTATATTTGTGTCCCTTCAACACAATATAGTAAGCATAGTACACCAAAGGGTCTTTTCTGTATTTTTTTTAGGTTTCCTTGCTATATTTTTTCCGATATTTTTTTCGCATTTTTATGTATATTTTGTTCGGACCTTTCCGAATTGTATTTTTAATATATAAATTTTTTTTCCCTATCTATATTCAATTTCAATATAAAGAGATTATATTTGTCAAACTTTATTTCAAAATTACGAAAAACAAAAACAACTTAAGGAACTATTACTCAACTTCTAGCTTCACTGATATTATTTTGTTATTCGAATCTGCGTAGTACCAAAGTTTTTTAACCAAGTAAAATTATGTACACATTCCAAGTAAAAACAGAACCCAAGAAATTATTTAAGTAGCTGAAATTAAAAAAAATGAAGGAAATGGAAGCAGTTAGCTTGTGTTTGTTTGTACTAAAGAAATCGGATTTGAAAAATAATCAAAGTATATTAATGTTAGATGGGTGGTGGATCCAATCACAAAAGTTAATACTAAACAATTATCAACTTGTGATAGCAATGTGGAGAGAATGGCTATTCTATTAGAGTATATTTTTTTTATAATATAAGTAATTAATTGAAAAAAAAGATTTTGAGTTCTTCTTCTTTGTTTAAGTTATTATTGGGAACAGCATACCAATAAAATATCGAGGTGTAGCCAACTTGTTGTTAGATGATGATAACTTGAAAGCCAATTAGACTAAGTCTTTAAAACCATTTCTATCTGGTCTCTGGTCTTTTGATTCCGTCTCAAAACCTTACAAAATAAGAAAAAAATAGGATCGGAGTTGTTTAAGGAGGAACTTTCCATTGTCTAAGTAAGTAATCCAAGTAGATTTTGGCAAAAGTAGTAATAGTAAAAGAAAAAAATACCTCAAATGACCTAAATTTGTGTCTTGTATAGACTAAGATTTAATTGTGATTTTTTCTCTTTTTTTGGGGCAATAATGTAATTTAGCTGTAAATATCTCAGATCATTTTTGCTTGCTTATCAAACCATGTTCCGTATTATAAGTGGGCTTGTGATTGTCGGGCCATTATATATTTGATGCCGGCCCAATTGTCTATTCATAAAGTAACAAATGAATATTTCATGTATTTTTTTAATATTTAATAAGTTTTTAGGAAGGTTGAGTTTCGAATTCATGACTTCACACCTATATATTGGAAGATGTATTAATTAAACTACGCTCATTTGGTATCTCATGTATTATATATTGATCTATTTTTGTATTTGTAGATGTATACTTGACATTTCACACTAGGCATGATTATTTTTTTATTTTTAGATCTTATACAGAATTTAGCTTTTTTATTTTTCCATTTGATGAAATGAATGTATGAAGTTTTAAATAAACAAACTCTATATTTTTCTGTATTTGTTTTGTCATTTCATAGATATTTGACAACTTGATAACATGCATTGTTTAGCTTTTGGAATCAAATATAATTATAAAGTGTTTTGATATGTTTTGCTAATTATTTTAAAAATCAGTGTATCTGATAATTAGTAATTGAATCCTTGGTTTAGTAATTAAGATAAAACTTAAGCACTTTAAAGGTTGTAGGTTTGAATCATATAAGAGGTGGGTTGGGAATTTATCTTTTCATATTGTTACAAGACCACATGAGCCAACTTTTTTTAATAGAAAAACAAGAAATGGACAACAACAACTATCATCTCACTTAGCTTTTCATTTGTCTGACACTTCATATGTAGTCGTAATTTTCATTCAAATTATTTCTATGTATAAATTCAATTTGTGTATTTTTTTCAATATAAAATAGTATTTTTATTGCGATAATCTTGTTTGGAGCTAGTAATAATCAAGACCCTCCATCTCTCCCAACAAATATATTTTGTATGTTTCAAACCTTATTCTCCTCCTCCCACTTGCACGGCTTGTATTTCCAATACAACCTTGTATAATAACAGGATAACCGATTTTGAGCTTATCTATAAATTAACAACTTTTTGATTAAAAAAAAGGTGCAGCTAAAGAAGACGTAGTGAATGGAAATATAAAGTATGAGGTACAAGCATGAATAATACATACAAATGGACACATCATGGACAAGACAACATATATGACTATTAACATAAGTCACAGAAATGCCAGCCATTCGATGCTTTTTTCTCATAAAATTGACAAAATCCTTGTACGAGATGCCGAGGACCAGTTTAAATGAATGATGACAAAAGATTCACTAGTTTGAAAAGTCTTCTATAACAATCTCCTCCTCCCGGTTCCGCCTCTGACCCTCGATCACTAAAATGTCATTTGGGTCGAAAAATGTCATTTGATATGAGTTTTAGGCTTGTTTGGGTGTTTCCGGCCATAGAAGACCCGAGATCACTCAGCCTGGGGCTCAACCAAACTTTAATCTTCAAGGGAAGCCTTCAAAATAACGAAAAGATAAATTCAATATCACCTCGTAACACAAGACAGAAAAAAAAGAATCTTGTGCTCACAAACACATCTCATAGACTACATGTTAGAACAGGCTCGCAAACCTGCGAAAACGTCTATTTCTTCTTGGATTTTTAGCTCTAGTTATCATCCCTTTAAACTATCTCTAATATATAATCCATGATATCTATAAACACGTAAATATAGAGCAGAACTCATCAA
>CAOJBJ010545738.1:0-10879 GCA_948291685.1 Euphorbia celastroides | reverse complement strand
CAAAATCAGTTAAAAGAAAGCAAATTTTTGATAAACTAGTTATCTACTTATAATTTGTAGCTTTAAGCTTTAATTGATAATGACTGATTTGATAGCAATGGGTTTAGCTCTTTTGCATTGATTGGCCCAACTTAATAAATTTTGGGCTCTCGGACAACTGGGGCCTAAACGCAACGGTTTTTCGAGTCAAACCCGGCGGGAAAATGTTAAGGAGAAACATTTTTTTAAGGATCAGTGACTTACAATTTTTTAAGAGACAATTGAACATTTGTGAATCTCAAAATAATGTGAGTTATCTTTTAAGGAAGGTCTTAAAAGAACCCATTTCTCGATAAAATTTCTCTATAAGATGACACCCTCTTGTAAAGTTATTCGAGCTATGTAATTTATATGTTGAAAAACTTGTTGAGTTGAGATTGCGTAAAGCGTTTACAAGTTTCTGACCTCATGACCAACCATGGATATATTGGTAGTCATTTGATTTGGTGGAACGAAGTTCCTCGATTATGTTTAATTTTCTTGGTTTCGAGTCTAGTTTTGTACTTGTGTAATTGAATTTTTAATATTTTACTCTGATTTTTGGTTAAATACATAGTTCACCTCCTTCATGTCAAAATTAAAAGTCTGATATGCCCTTAAACTTTTAAAAGTTTATCTTAGCCTCTTACAGTTGGCTTTTCTTGTATATCTGAACTTTTAAATGTCACGTGTCAATTTTTTATTAGAGAAAGAATAATGACACTTTTTAAAAGTCAAATCAATCAGAAGATGACACTGGGAGGACGATAGCTATAAGAGAGCCTACTTTAAAAGAGAAGAGAAGCTTTTGAAAGTTTAAAATGTAGTAGACTTTTTGTGTCAAACTTTAGACGGTGATGCATTTAGCCTTAATTTTCTAGTAAGGTAAATTTGATTATTTGAATTATCGTGTTCAAAGTTATTAATCTAGTTGGAATATCCTGCCTACCAATATTTGGCCTCATTTCACTAAAAATTATAGAAATAATAACTCACCTTTTTCAACTTCTAAATTATTGACCCTTATACAGCAGAGTGTAAGTTATAAAAGCACTTATGAAATTGCTGGTAAGTTATAAAGTCACTTATAACCATTGATAGACAATATAATTCCTCGTTTTTTAGGATAACTAGCTTGTGGGAATAACGTGCCCAATTCATCAAATTTCGATATTTTTGGGATTTATATGAATTTTCTAATCTACAGTAACTTTCATTAATCTGCAATTCTAAATGAAGATCTAGAGATCTAACAAATAGAATTCATAACTAACACGCTTTCATTTCCTCTCAATAGGTTTTATCAGACTAATCTGATCAATTAATGAAAAATCTAGCTTAACACTCACTAACAAATAACAAGAATATTAGTAAAAGTAATTCAAAATGCTGAAATTTAAAGAAAAAATACCTTTGGGACCAACGGTCAACACAGAATTGTTGTTGGATCTGCAGATCAATTGCAGCATAGAAGTGATTCTGATATTATAGTGAAGAACAAGATTAATTTCATTCTGAAAAAATAGAAGGATCTATTTGATTTTAATCTGAATATGGTTTGAGAAAATGATCACAAATCAAAAATTAATAATTATTACAAAAGTTAGAATGATAATAAATATATATTCATAGTGAAATACCTTGAAGGGATTCATTGGTAGAGAGAAGAAATTAAAAGGAAGTGAGAACTGGGAGTGAGAATAATTTACTATTGGAAAATTTTGGATTATATATTTATTGAAACAATTAGCCTCCAATTTTGAATAATTGATCATTTTCTTAATGTATATACAGTGCTTTGTTGTCCAATTACGTGTCTAATCTTATCCATGTGTGGGCCATTCCTAGTTTTAAATATTTTAGCTCAATTATTGATCACGACAAATTGATAAATTACAACATGTTTAACCTATTTTAGAAACAACTACGACAAGAGTCTTGCATCTAGTGGGAGTTTAGAAAAATTACACAATTACTACAAGGCACAATGTAAAGTAATTTTAAGCGGTATTTAGCAATTCAGCCAGGATCGAGCATGTGCCCCCACCCCGCCAGGTCTGCCGCCGTTACAGGATACAATGATACTTTTATAATGAAAGATTATCAACAAATCATCACATGTTAGCCAAAGCTGTTAGTATAGCTCGTTACTTGAAGTTCGAGTCTCGTGCATAACTTTCAAGATTTTTCTACTATCAAAACCATACAAAAACATATCAGAAGTAGAAAAATATATATAATATCTACACTCTACTCAAACAATCAAATACACAATCAACTTTAGCTATACAAATCTCATATTTGCTCAGTTTTGGTCATAAGTTGCAAAAGGGCATTAGCTTTTCTCTGTGCTCTATCAGTTCCAGCATTAGTTATCTCTACCAAACACTCGTATACACCAAACTGAAGAGCAGCAAGTATACAAGACGAGTTATTCAACGCCAACTCCAAAAGTACAGAAGCAGCACACTCTTTGTTCTTTGGGGTCCCATCCCGAATCAACTCAACTAATGTCTCAATAAACCAAAGCTGCCCAATTTCACAACGCCCTTCAGGATGAGAAACAAGAAGCAACAAAATAGACAACGCCTCATCAACCAAACCCAAGTTTCGGTCCTTAAGCAACTCCCACAAAACCCGAACAATGCCAGCTTCAATGGCTCGCCCTTTGTTTGAATGGGTTAGACATAAGTTGAACAATGCAGTGGCAGCATCTTTTTTACCTCTTGATGTTCCATTTTGTAGTAGTTCAACTAATGGCGGAATCCCGTCTGTTAATCCTATGGTTACTTTGTTCTCATAGAGCATCGATAAACTGAACAAAGCTGCAGCTGAATTTTCCCGAGCTTCGGGGTTTCCATTTTGCAACACTTCTATGATTGCTGGGATTGCCCCTTCAGAGGCTATGACTCTCTTGTTGGTTTCATCAATTGATAGGTTTAAGAGAGATGTGACAGAATGTTCTTGAATCTCGGTATCTGGATAGTATAGGACTTGGACCAAAAGAGGGATTGCTCCATTGTTGGCGATCAGAACTCGGTTTTGGGAGTTTTCTTTGGATAAAAAGCGAAGCTTTTTCACGGCCTTTCTTTGCACTTCTAAGTTGTGGGATGAAAGATCCTTGACCAAACAGAGGATATTATCAGTGACTTCCATTCCCGCTATTTGTCTGAATTTGTTCAAAAGATCAACTCTTTGATCCATGTTATGTGAACTGTTGCCTCTTTCTCTCACAAGATTTTGAACGGCTATGGTTTCGTTCTCGAGATCTTCAACTGTGTTCAATTCCAACTTTTCAGCTAGCCTTTTGATTATGGCACCATCAGAATTTCGATCGTCTTCTTTCGACAACACAACCATCATATCCATTGTCAGTTCCATATCCTGTGTATCGCTTCTCCCCTTTGATCGCTTCAGTTGCTTCCTCACTAATTCTACCTAATTAACACAACTTATCAGCATATTCATGCTACATAGGATTTATTTGCGTTAAGATTTCACAAAGGTAAAGCAAATTCTTTCTGTGTGCTCTACAAGCACGCCAGCCATTAAAAAAGGTGAACTCGGATAGTTCTTACAAGTCTAAAATTCATAACTATATTCAGAGCGAGACATAATTGGTAACTGACCAAATAATTTACTACATATGGCATGAACTAAATGTTACAAAGTGTTAAAATCAATGCTTAACTTGATAATATGATTATACGGTCAATGGATTCAAGCAGACAGTACCAAAATAGTTGAAGGGTGTGGACATGATATTGCAGATTTCTTTGAACTGACTGAAGTATAGTTTTTAACCAAATATTGTACTGAATATGAAATGCTAATTTTATGCATTAATTCGTATAATGTTCTGTATCAATTTAGGATCAACAATACAAAGATAAGAAATTAGCTAAAATCCGTACATACTTGTTCTTGTATCTCATCAGAAATCTCAAGTTCATCAAATGACGCAGAATCCAGAGATTGACATATATTTTCATTGATTTGCCCAAACTTCACCACGATTGCCTCGCTATCCACAGCCTGAGATCAAATGGAAAAGACAACAAATCATTAGATCAACAACAACACAAAGAGGCAACATTCTCCAAATTCAAATTCGATTTGAAATTCAAAACCCTAACTCACCAGATCGATCTTGCTCCCCTCATTGCAAACTCTCAAAAGCTCCTCCGCCGAGAGAAACGTATTCCTCAGATTCGACAAAAACGAAACCCCATTACCAGAAATCGGGCCATCGAGCTCCCGAATCTCCTCCAGGAACGGCAACAAAAGTTTCATATGTCTCACCAAGCAATAGCATTCTTTCCTGTGTATTCTTCTGTAATCTCCGAGCTGAGCTGCGGATTCAATCAGCTTCGATATTTCTTCAACGATTTCATTCTCCTCTCTCTGACTTGTGGTCGCAGCTGCCGATTCAGAATCTTCGATTTCAGCTTCAACCGCTCCATTTCTCTCTTCCTCTGATCCATCCATTGATCGAATTGATGCCTGCAATTGAGCTATGGCCATTGAATATCGAGATATGGTTTGAGAATTTGCGTTGCGATTGTGGAAATTGGAAAACGAATCCCTAATCGAGAAGTTGATGAGCTTGGTCTTCTGCCCTTTGTTCGCGGGCTTTTCGATTTTTTGTTTCTTAAATTAGAAACTATCTGGAAAGTTAGTTATTTGCTAATGGACATTGTACAATAACAATATTTCTTCATTTGTGTTTGTCTTCTGTAAATTTATGAAATTGTACTTTATTTTATTTACTTGTTAACTGTAAAATAAATCAATAAAAGAAACAAAGAATATAATTTAATTCCTTTTGAAAATTAATTATATATATATATATATATATATTATTCATTAGAATAAAATAAGGCTAACTAGTAGCTACACAATAAGACACACCACCTCTTAGAAATAAAGTTATTTGATGAAACAAAAAATAAGTAAATATTATGTTCATTATTCTAAATTTTGAAAGTGTTTAAATTTTTATTCTATGGTATATATTTTTCTAAATGCAACTATTTAACTTTAAGGTCTAAGAGCATTGATAAATGCCATTGAATTCATCAAGCCATGAATTTAGAGTTCATATAAAGGTTACTACTTACTAGTAATTTTTGTATATTATGGACTTTTGTCAAGCCCACTTGACTCCAACACCAAAGCTAGCTGGAAAAGCTTGAAATTTAGTGGACTAAACTTAATTTATGCATAAAAAACCATTTTTGATGCAATAGAGAAAATATATATTTATTTCACATTTTTATATTATTATTACTATTTATTATATATATTTAAATTAATATACAGAACTTTCTAATATGTATTAAATACTTTCATTAAATTTGTAGTTAAATATAAAATTTGAACACATTATAGTAAAATTTATATTTTTCAACTTAATTTAAAATATTAAAATAAAAAGTTCTCAATGAGCCATGAATTGAATTTAGAATAACTCCATTAACCCGTCTCGTGCCCAAAGTTTTAAAGCATCGATTAAATAAAGCAAAAACTCCAGGGATCTAAAAGCGTATTTACCAAATTTCAAATAACCTATCCGTTTGGGGTATAGACTAGGCGATCTTGAGTAATCCAACGGCCGCTATTTACTAGCCGTTACTTCTAAAAATTGGGAAAGGCATGAGCAGACATTTATCCGCTGTTTCCGTCTACATTACGCTCATCTAGTTCCTTTTTCCGTCTTCTTTAATTTGAAGAAGAGAGATTTTGCATCGCACACTCCATCAGTGATCGCTAATGGAGTCTTTGTTTTGATTCTCTCTTCGGATCGCAATTTTGTAAGAATCAGGCCAAACAAAGACTCGCGCTTGATCGAAATTTTGATGTTCATTCTTTGATCGGAATCGGTAAAGCAGTTGATCGGATTCTTGGGTTGCAAAGGTGAGTATTCAATTTTTTAATATGGGTTTCGTGTCAACTCAATTAATTTGTTGATAATTAAGATTTTAGTTTAGTAATCGTATTTCCTTTTGGTCCTTGTTTAGACGATAATGGCAGGAGGATCCGATGAGAATGATCCGGGTTTAATCGGACCCATAAACGCCCAAGGTAATCGACGACCCGATTTACCACTCTTTCTGGGTTTGAATCTGAGGGTTTCGCTGTAAAAACCCTAACTTAATTTTGAATTGATTTCAGGGGGGCGACGTGCTTCAATTGGGAAATTTCCGGCGACCGGAAACCAGAGAGCTTTGAGCAACATCAATTGCAATATAATCGGAAATCCACCGTACCCTTGTGCAATTAAAAAAAGGGGAACAATCTCAGAGTAATTTTCTTTCGTTGAATCTGAATGCATAATCCCTGACTTCTGTTTATGAATGATTAGAGTGCAGTTGAAGAAGAGATAGTACAGTAGATTAACAAGTCAAACAATGGCGTCTAGTTCAATAAAGATAATGGATTTTGTTGATAATCTAGGCGGGTTTGTTTTAATTTAGGGGACAAGTAATCTGTGGGAAGAACCCCCCTCCTGTTCCGGTGCACCGGCCAATTACTAGGTTAGAGAGCTATTCCCATTTTGGATTTCCCTAGACTAATCAATAATCTTTGAATCAAATGCAAGAAATTTTCATCTAGGTATGTTTCCCTGATTTAGTTTTGAATGTTCTAGGAAATTTGCTGCTCAACTAGCAAACAAGCAACAAGTTAAACCAGAGGTACTTTTTTGAGATCAAAGAAAAAAGAAAGATCTTTTTTTTGTTAACTCGGCAGATTAGTAATGTAGAGTGATTTTTTATTGACAGGAGACAAAGAAGCTAAATTCGGTTGAGCCTGATTGCACTGTCATAGATGCAGAAGAGTATAACAAAGCCATTGATGACTTTGCTGCACCAGTGTGTGTTAAGCATACAGAAGCAATGCTGGAAGAGATCGATCGAACGGTATTCAGCACGGTTTTAATATCTTAATTCAATAATGTTTTTGTTTATCTGTATTGCCTCTTGACTTGTGTTTACTGCAGGATGAGATTGAAATGGAAGATGTGGCTGAAGAATCATTGATGGATATAGATGGGCGAGACAAGAATAATCCCCTTGCTGTGGTTGAATTCATTGATGGTCTGTACAAATTCTACAAGGAAGCAGAGGTGAGTTTGACATAGTTACTTAAATTTAGGCACAGCATTTGAACTTAGATTCTGGTGAAGAAGAATCTACGATTTTGCCCCATCGGTTTAGTTCGGGTAAATAATTATAGTGGTGCATAATCATTAAATCTGAGATGCTTAAATATTGAATCGTAGGACCTAAGATTGGCTTAACTGTGGATTAAATAGATAATTCAGTGTTCATTTGCCATGCATTGATTTGATTTCCTTAGTAACCAAAGCTAAATTTTAAACCTGCATAGTTATCTAATTTGAGACACCTAGATTGTGGAACAGTAGGACCTAAGGTTGGCTTAACTAGGGATTAAATTGATAATCCAGTAATTCATTTGCTATGCAATGATTTGATTTCTTGATTTCATTGATCAAAGCTTGATTTGAAATGTGCATAGTTATCAAATTTGGGACACTTCAATTGTGGAACAGTAGGACCTAAGATTGGCTTAACAAGTAATTAAGTTGATAATTTTGTGTTATTTGGTATGCATTGATTTGATTTCTTTAGTTCATTGATGAATGCTTTTCTTTAAATGTACAGAAATCCTCTACAGTTCCACCGAACTATATGTCTAAGCAAGCTGACATTAATGAGAGGATGAGAGGAATCCTCATTGACTGGCTAATTGAGGTACCAAGTTTCAAAAAGAGCTACATTTACTTATTTAGTTCAGATTATAGATCATAAACTTTGAGCTTTTAATGCTAATGGAGAAAATGGGAATCAACAGGTGCACTACAAGTTCGATTTAATGGAAGAAACCCTATATCTCACAGTAAACCTCATTGATAGATTTTTAGCAATTCATCCAGTTGTAAGAAAGAAACTCCAACTGGTCGGGGTTACAGCCTTGCTCCTTGCATGCAAATATGAAGAAGTACAAGTCCCCATTGTTGATGATCTTATATTGATATCTGACCGGGCTTACACTAGAAAAGAAGTGCTTGACATGGTACACTTTTTTGAGCTAAAGTTTGCATTTTTACCCCCAAATGTTCGGTTTTCAGACATTTGATAGGCTGTGTTCTTGTTGCAGGAGAAGTTGATGGTCAATAGATTGCAATTTAATGTATCGGTGCCAACTCCATATGTGTTTATGAGGAGATATCTCAAAGCTGCACAATCTGGCAAGAAGGTAAGTTGAAATGTGAGATGTATCGGCGATTGATTTATCGATTTGTTTGTTTCAATGGTGAAAACGGTGTTGAGGGTATGTTCCTTTTTTGATTGTGAACCAGCTTGAGCTTTTCGCGTTCTATATCATTGAGCTGTGCCTAGTTGAATATGAAATGCTTAAGTTTACGCCGTCCCTTTTGGCTGCTGCTGCTGTTTATACTGCCCAATCTACTCTTGGTGGATCAAGGCAATGGAGCAAGACTAATGAGCACCACTCTAGCTACTCTGAAGACCAACTAATGTAAGTAACTGTTAACTGTAAATAATGTGAAATTTGAGCTCAAATAAGTAGTACTTTAGCTACTATGTCCATTTGGTCATTTTCGGGTCTATATAAACGCGGATTAGTAGGATTCTCTATTAGGAGAATTTTTGTGATGATCCAAATTCACATGGACCCGAACAAAGGATCATCGGCTTGGACCGGACTATGATAGAATACTCTATTTACTGAGCTGTGTCACTGATCCTCGTGAGTAGTACTTCAGCCACTTTGAAGATCATCTAATATCAGTGAAATGGTCCGCTAGTCCGTTTGTCATTTTTCGGGTTTCTACAAACCCAGATTATGGTATAATTCTTCCTAATGTAAGTGATCATAAAGAAGAAATTTTGCAATGGTCCAAATTCATATTGACCCGAACAGCAGGATCATGCATTTAGACCAGGCTATTATAGAATATTCTGTTTACTGAGTTGTGTTATCATCTCTAATATCAGTGAAATGGGTCGCTGTTGGTGCATTTGTCATTTTTTCGGGTTTCTACAAACACAAATTCTAGTAGAATTCTTCCTAATGATCAACGTGGTCATCCATTTGGACCGGACTATTATAGAATCTGTTAACTAAACTGTGTTGTTGATCTCTGAAATGAACAGGGAATGCTCGAGGCTAATGGTGACTTTTCATCAGAATGCTGGAACCAGGAAATTAACCGGTGTTCACAGGAAGTATAGCACCTCGAAATTCGGTTATGCAGCAAAAACTCAGCCCGCTACCTTCATACTTGAAGGGGCTTGACTCATTGAAGTTGTTTTTAGATAAGAGCAACTCAATTGTTGCCTATGGATAAAGAAAGTAGGAGTCTTTTTAGTTGTAATTTGGATTATAATAGTATTGTTTGTGTATGTACTTCTTTCTCTTTTTCCCTAAGAGCAAATAAATGAAGTTATTGTAAAGATGAATTCTCCTCCTCTGTGGTATAAATGAAGTTTTTTTTGTCACTGTTATTTTCATGAATGCCAAAATGAGCACTTGAAACATAACTTATTTCAATATATAATTTCAAAGGAAAAGCAAGTCAGATTACATCGATCATATCTGTGATAAATGTTTAAAGTGACAATTGGAAGTTATATAAATTGCTTTCATATAGATGACTAAAATTGATAGTGTTCATTATTGATTACTAAAGTCTCTATCTAATTGATAATTAAACTACTTTTCATGAACTCATTTCTCTCTCCTCTAGTACAAATCTTTCCTCTTCTGTCCCTTTCGTATCAGCTCAACCCAGCCAAATATGAAATATCCAGTTTCCTCCACTCGACACGTGGAACCTTCTGAGAATTCTGCCAGCTAATCCCAATTGAAATGCCACCATACAATTGTCCCAGAAAAAAGCTTCGATTTTTATTTGGTATTGTCATCTCTCCCATGGCGATTTCTTCTTCTTTGTCTCCTTTTTGGATTTTTTTAATGTATTGGGTCTTGTGGAATGGGTGGTTCTCTTCTTTTTATTCATCTCTATCTCCTCGTTACAAAAAATAAGCTAATGATTGCGCCGATATTTTGCCATGGTAGGACATTGCCGAGTAGGATTGACGTGTAACCCTAAATAAATAGCTGCGTGTCCGTCAATTTGAGTGGTGCAAATGCAATCTGGCAATTTTTGGGTTCTTCTCTGATTGCGATGTTTCATTTGTTATTGCCTTCAATTTTGCCCTTTGCTACATTGCCAATCATATTCTGATACTTGTGTACAGTTCTTGTCCTCTTCTCTTTGATTTTGATGTAAAATTTCCCCTTTCTATTCACTGATCAAGGTTGTTTCTTTACAAGTATTTTCTGGATTTGTGTGCTAAAGTTACCAAACAGTGACGATGACAGAGGAGAAGCAGAAAAAGTTTCTCACTGTAGCGCCATTTCAGTGTGCTTGGAGCCAGGATTTGAAGTTCAAGGAAGCTGGGAGAGGATGTGTAGCTTTTGATGCATTTGCTCACAATGATGTCACTTTAGTGTTTAGGGAGAATGTAGGAAGCCAACACTACCATTACAAGTGGGATAATAGCCCTCATTACACTGTAATTCTCGGGAGCCACAGAAATCGACGGTTGAAAATCGAGGTAAATGGGAAAACTGTGGTTGATGCTGAGGGTATTAGACTTTGCTGTTCTTCTTCTTTTCAAAGTTATTGGATTTGCATATGTGATGGGTTGATTAGTATAGGCAATGGGAGGTATCCCTTTCAAAATCTCGTTTTTCAGTGGTTAGATTCGAGCCCAAATTGCAGTGTTCGGTATGTTGGTCTTAGTAGCTG
>CAOJBJ010545365.1:0-12176 GCA_948291685.1 Euphorbia celastroides | reverse complement strand
CTTTGTGTGACCTCTAAAATGTCTTGTGGCAGGTCCCAGTTAGCGAGGCGGAGCGTATCGGGCGAGCATACTTGTCCACGCAGATCTTGCTTCTGACGCAGGATGGGCTGTCCCGAGTAAGTTCCTGCACCTGCATATATTGTTTTAAACAAACAATGCCTATATGGTTCATTTAAAATAGATGATGTATTCAAAAAATAATGATGCATGATTGTGATGTGTTTGTGTGTCAGTCTTGGATTGACACTTTGGAGGCGGCTCGAGCCCATGCTATTGAGGGGAGGCGGCGGGCGGAGTGGAGAGAGAGAGGGAGAACCATTAGCCCGTCAGAATCTCGAGATGCACGTCGCTGAGCTGGAGCAGGAGCTGGCTAACATGAGGATAGACCCTACTACTGGGATGAGGTCTCGGATACTTGAGGATTTTAGTTCATCCATGCCCTGTGGGATGGGAGTACGTGGCGGTGACTCGGGGGTGGCGATATAAGAGCCGAGCGGCCGAAGGATGCCCCTAGTTCACCTAGTTTCCTTCATTCCTCCTCGGGATGTCTTAGACAGTGAGAGCACTCTAAGTGAGGCTAGGAGATTGTGAGTTTTAGCGGAGTGGGACTCTTAGCTAGTTGTGTAGGATTTTCTGACTTTTGATGTGTCTAAGATGTTTGACTGAACATGTAGTTTGTTAAGTGTTGTAGACTTTTATTTGGATCTTGAGTTTTATCTAAACTGCCAAATCTAGGTTTTCAGATTAGAATGGGGTGTCCTGAATTTTTCCTAGGAGGCCCTTTCTGGTTTTAACTCCTAGCGGACATGTCTTAACTTTTGCATAGACCGTCCTTTTGTTTTTCCAGCCTATCAGACTTTTTTTTTGTGTGACCCTTACTTTTCTTTGCATGAATTTCCCTTTGGCTAAATTCAGCGGGCCGCCCTTCTTTTTGCCTTAGACAACTCAGTGGGCTTTTCTCTCAATCTTAAATTTTACTTTTCTCTCAATGACTTTTCATGAATTTAGAAAATAATGCTAACTTTCCTCATGGCTTCCTGTCGCATGACGTGTTTCACATATTCATTTGAAAATACACACCATGATTTAGTATAAATAACTCACTTCATTAATGACTTTAATTTAATTACAACAGTTGGTAACCATTTCAGACCTTTTTTCTACGGTTGGCTGATCCGGAATGGTTTTATCAACCAAACTCTCACTGATTTTCTCTCTTTAGCCATTTCTTTTCTCGTTGGGTTACTCCTTAAAAGGTTTGAACCACAACAGGCACCTATTCTCCTTTTTTTTCCTAGTTAAGTGAAGAAGAGTGCTTGACCAATAGAGAATTTTAAATATAGTAGCGCTTTAGCTTGTCTACATTGATGGGGTTCACAAACTCGTTCCCATCCATGTCCATGACCTTTGCTGCACCTTTTTGTAGAACCTTTTTAATGACAAATGGGTCTTCCCATTTCAGACGAAACTTACCCCTAGGGTCTGTGTGTGTTGCTCTGAGGAGTTTAAGTACTAGGTCTCCAGCCTTGAGAGGTTGACTCACTGTTCTTATTCTTTTGTTGTAAGCTTGAGCCAAGCGACGTTGATACATCTGGAGCTGATCTAAAGCTTTCAACCGTTGTTCATCAATCAAATTCAGCTATTCAAACCTTTGTTTAGGCCATTCCAACTCTCTCAAATAAGCTTCCATAGCTACTCTGATCGATCTTACCTCCATTTCGATAGGTAGAACTACTTCCATACCATAAACCAAGGAAAATGGGTTTTGCCCAGTCGGAGGTCGTATACTGGTCCGATACCCCCAAACCGCGAGCGGTTGTTTATCAGTCCAATCCCGATAGCTGGTTATAGTCTTAGCCAAAATCTTCTTGATTGATTTGTTGGCTGCTTCCACTGCTTTATTGGCTTGTGGTCTATATGGTGAGGATCTATGGTGTTCCACACCATATTTTTCAAGTAGGGTAGTAGTTTCTCCTTGAAATTGGACCCTGTTATCAGTCACGACATGATCCAGCACTCCATACCGAGTGAAAATGTGCTTTTCTATGAACTTGGTCATCTTGTTGGTGGTAACATTAGAGAAAGACTCGACTTCAACCCATTTCGAAAAGTAATCAACAACTACCACGATGAACTTATGATCATTAGTTGATGAAGGAAAAATTTCACCAATAATGTCTATCCCCCACGCCGAGAATGGCCAAGGAGTGGAAAGACAATGAAGCTTGGTTGGCGAGAGGTGGGGTACATGGCCGTGGACTTGACAAGCGTAACACCTCTAGTCTACTTCGACGCAATCTGTATGCATGGTGGGCCAGTAATATCCCTAACGGGAAATGCGCTTAGCTAGTGCAAGCCCATTCATATGTGGCCCGCAGTCACTAGCATGCAACCGTTGCATAATCAATCTGGCTTCATTCTTATCAACACAGCAGAGAAGAAGTCCTTCACTAGTTTGCTTATAAAGGACATCATCGACTAACCGATATTGGGAAGCGAGTCTCTGCAGGGTTACATGATCTGCAGAATTCATCTCGGGAAGGTGTTGTCCTAAAATCAGAAATCTTTTGATTTCTGAAAACCATGCTTCTGATTCGTCAACGACAATCGAAACCATCTTGGTTTGGTAGAATAGGATTCGAGCCGTTTGCAACATTAATGGCTTCACGGGCTGTGCTTTAGGACCTTGCCAATAAGAGGCTAGAGTGGTGAGAGCATCGGCCATTTGGTTTTCTTTGCGAGGTAAGTGTTGAAACAGGAAACTCTTAAACTATGGAGTTATCTGCCAAATAGCTTTGAGATAAGGTCGAAGCGTCTCTTCCTTTATTTCCCAATCTCCCACTATTTTTCGAATAATGAGAGCAGAATCACCATGAACTAGGACATCGGAGGCCTCAATATGACTGAGCGCCTCAAGACCGAACAAACAAGCTTCATATTCTGCGCCATTGTTGGTAGTCTAGAATTCTAATCGTTTAGAAAGAGGGATGAGTTCTCTAGCCAGTGTGACTAAAATTACTCCTAATCCTGCCCCATTCTGATTTACGGCCCAATGCATTATCCAAGTGGGTTTTTCTTCAGTGATCGCTCCTAAGTGCTCATTAGGAAAGTCCCAACTGATTTCTCTGTCTCTAGGCAAGGTTTGACTGGCCAAGAATTCTACAACTGCACAACCCTTGATGACCTTTTTTAGTGATGTACTCGATATCAAACTCTAATAGAAGGAGTAACCAACGAGACAACTTACCAGCCAATGTGGGCGACTGGCACAGGTATTTCATCGGGTCAACCTTTGCAACTGCTTGTATCTTGTAAGAATGAAAATAGTGACGAGGCTTCTTGGTAAGCCAGACCATTGTGGTTCAAGTCTTTTCCACTAGAGAATACTTGGTCTCGTAGTCTAACAACTTTTTACTTAAGTAAGATAGCATGTTCGGACTTGTCATCCCACTCTTGTACCAACATCACTCCTACTGACGATTCTTCCATGGCCAGATAGAGGATTAACGGCTTTCCTGGAGTAGGAGGTTTTAAGATTTGTGGGTTGATCAAGTACGCCTTTATCCTATCGAAGGCTAACTGGCATTGCTCATTCCAAACCACTGGCTATTGTTTCTTGAGTAGCTTGAATATCGGTTCACATATAGTAGTCAGTTTAGAGATGAATCGACTGACGTATTGCAACGATCCTAAAAACGCACGGACTTCCTTCTTTGTCTTTGGAACTGGCATTTCTCTAATCGCTTTAATCTTATTAGGGTCCATTTCAATACCTCTCTGACTCACGATGTGCCCCAGAAGCTTGCTGAAAGTAACACTGAACACACATTTCTTGGGATTAAGATAAAGATTGTACTTCGTTATGCGGGTCAGGAATCGGTCGAGGATAGCAGGATGCTCTTCTCTAGTCTGTGACTTAACAAGCATGTCATTCACGTAAACATCTACCTCTTTGTGGATCATGTCATGGAGAAGAGTGGTGACTGCTCTTTGGTACGTTGCTCCTGCATTTTTCAGCCCGAATGACATTACTCGATAACAGTACACCCCCATTATGTGATGAAAGTTGTTTTCACCTTGTCGATGATATCCATTAGAATCTGATTATGGCCTTAAAAGCCATCCATAAATGAATACATGGCCGCCCTGGCCGCACTATCAAATAATACGTCGCTATGCGGGAGCGGCAAATCATCTTTTGGAGAGGCTTTGTTCAGATCTCGGTAATTAACACAGACACGGACCTGCCCATCTTTTTTCGGAACTGGTACTATATTCGCCAACCAACTAGAGTACTCGACTACTTCTAAAAATTTGGCTTCAATCTGTTTCGAGACCTCTTCCTTAACCTTTTCAACCCATTCTGGTCGGAGACGTCATAACTTCTGCTTCATTGGATTGATCTTGGGATTAGTAGGAATCTTGTGTTCTACAATGGTCTTGTCAACTCCAGGCATGTCTTCATATGACAAAGCAAAAGCTGCTACGTGCTTTTTTAGCACATCAATTATCTCTCTTTTTTCAGCATGAGTGAGGTCGTTTGAAATGGTTACCATCTTAGGTGCGTCTGTTGTATTTAAATTAATTTTAGTTAGTGGTGTGTTGTGTTTATAAAAAAAAACATTGTGTGTATGTTAAAATGAATGCATGAAACCATCAGGTGACAAGTCGCACAAGTAAGCAAAGTTGTTCTTCATTGCATAAACCTCATTAGTGACAAAGTTCTCATAAAAAAACAGAAGAAATATTAAAAACAACATCAAACAGGTTTTCATCCTCAACATGCGGTGGGTCTTCAACCATCTCAACTAGATTTCCTTCAACTGGTTTAGTCAATATCTCAGTCAAGTTCTCATGCAGCTGCTTCTTCTGGGCTTCAGGTTTCTCCTGTTGGTGTTCCTTTCCCTGGATCGCCTTGACGAGCTCACTCATTTTAGCATCCAGTGGGGTTTTACCTTTTTGCTTCTTAAGAACTGACATAGCCTTATTCAGAGCAGCCATGGCTTCCTCATATTCATCATTGTCAGTTGCAGCACCAATATTGACAACATTTGGAGATGTGACCACTACTTCAAGTTTCATCGGTTTTGGGGGCTCTTCGAGGTTCTCTGAAGTAATTAAGTTATCCAAATTGATGGGGGCTCTCGGTTTAATGGGGTCATGAGAAACATCCATAGCATCCACCTTAAACTCCTTCTTGCCAAAGTCATAAACATCATTGAAGATTTCAAACATTGGAATGTTCCCCTTTCCATCGTTGATAGGTTCAGGTTCACCCAAATAAGACTGATCAGCTCCTCTTTTGCAGACACTAACCATATTACAGAAATGCGGCTTAGGGTGGTGATACACCTTCTTAGCTTTCTTGAAGCCTATGCCCCTAGTCGCCTTTAACCAATTTCGAGAAGGAATAGTCTGTTCCAGAGTTCCTTGTAGATTTTTCCCTAGACCTTTACCTGGCTCATAGCCGACATTCAAAAACAGGTTTTTCATTGAGCCAGTGAATTTCTGCAAGTGTTCCGGGAATTCTTCTAGCTCTTTACCACCTCGGACTTCCTTTAGAATCACAACAATCTGAGGGTTTGGGATGATTATGTCTTCCGTGGCCATTGCGGCAACCACGGACTCCTTATCAGCCCCTATAGATGACAACCCCTTCTTGTTGACAAACTTGACTTGTTGATGTAGGGTAGACGACACGACTTTAATTGCATGGATCCATAGTATCCCGAGTAATAAAGAATATGAGACTGGGATGTCCAACACAGTGAAGCTGACTTTTACTTTTGAATCCCCAGCTATTATCTCTGATTCAAAGGTCCGAAGAACTTCTCTCCTACCATTATCCTAGCCTCGGATTGCCATATTGGTCTTCTTAAGCATTTCCTCACTCAATCCTAGATATGGGAGAATTTTCAAAGGGTACAAGTTAAGTGCAGAGCCATTGTTTACCATTACACAGGGAATCTGTTTATCCATGATCTAAACTCTTATGAACAAAGCTTTGTTGTGTGCTACGCCTTCGGGAAGGAGATCTGAGTCATAGAAAGAAACAGATTGAGGTTTCCTCAAAGGGGTACCTTCGGCGATGACTCCCACCATCTCATCCACAGAGGTAACTGGAGTGGCTTCCATTTCCATGAGTTTTTGGATAAGGCCTTCCCGATGGGGTTTGGAATCAGTCAATAACTGCCAAATGCTATACCTTGCTTGGACATTCTTTAGCTGGTTAACCAAAGCATTAATCTCTAATTCATTTTCTGGGGGATCTTCATCACGAACTTTTGGGGGTCCTGGAGACTTGCTTCGGGTCTGGTGATTCCCTTGATATATCCTTCCACTGCGGGTTACCTGTAACACCCCATCCTTCATGACTCTTTTCTCCTCATAAGTATCAACCATTAGTCCTGACTCTTTGAGCTTGTTTTCTCCGTTAGAGGTCAAGAGAGCATCTAAATCAAAACACGACCTACTTTGTTGTCTCATACAAAGGGCATCAATGTCAATAGGTACCATTGCCTTCTTACTACTTTCCGCCTGTACATGATGAGTTTGGATTGAATGCACGGTTGGATTAGCTTTCTGTATTAAGTCAAAAATCAAGTTCTGAGCTGTGCCCCATTTGATGACCATTATGGAGTTCTCGATGCACTCAATTATCTGCTCTTCTTTGCTGGGACCAGTTTCTACCATAGATACTCTTCCTTCAAACTTAGGCAAAGGGTTTTTCAAAGTACTTGGCCTAGGAGCAGGTTCACGAATACGTCCATCTTTTATCAACTTGCGAATAACCTTGAGCAACTGTTGGCAATTGTTGGTGTGATGTCCGACGGTCACATGATAAGTGCAGAAATTATCCTTATCCATTGACTTGCATGCCTCGAAAGTCTTCAAACTGTCAAGTAAGCCCAATACCCTAATGTTTGCAAACAAAAGTGCCAGAGAATGATGCCACGAAGATATTACATTTCTATCGGCCCGAGGAGATGGAGGACTTTGGACGGCCGCAACTTTTTTCTCTAATACCTGAATTACTGGGGCCTTGGCTTTTGATGGGGTGGGTGGTAATGGAGAGGATGTCTCGGAAGGCTTCTTATAAAATTGCCTCTTAGGTTCAGATTGAGCAGATGGGATTGCAAATTGGGAGGGATCGGTCTCAACCTGCCTCTCAACCTTTTCTGCTTCTGACAGACTTCATTATAGTCCGTAAAACTATCAAGAGCCATGTGTTTGCGATAGATAGGGAGAGCTCCATCTAGAAGTTTATTGATCATCTATGGCAAACTGAGCTTATCCTTCAACAAGAGTTCCTTGGCAGCCCATCGAGTATAGTAATCTCCAAATGATTCCCCCGGTTGTTGTCTCATACGTTCTAAGGTTTGAATGGTGGTCTGAATCTTAGTAGTGCATGCATATATCTCATTGAACAGCCTAGACAACTCCTTCCAGTTTACTTTTAGGCTATCCAGTTGTTCATCCATCTAGTCTATTAACAGGGAACATTTTTACCATCTGGCGATCAGTCAAGCCCTTCATTCTCATTATGTTCTCATAGTTGTTAATGTGTACTGCCGAATTAGTAGTCCCCCTGTAGAGCTGGAAAGAAGGCATGTTGAAATTAGCAGGCAACAAGTCATCTTCAGGTTCAATGATCGGTGGAGTGTCAATCTTCTTTTCCTTAAGCATAGAGATTAGTTCCTGAATTGCAGTAGCTGTAGCATCACCCCCAGAATTGATTCTAGTGCCTCCTCTTAGTGGATCTTCAGGGTTTTGTGGCCCTTCCTCAGGATTTGGCCCATCATTCCTTGCAACATTTTCTTCTTCACGGATTTCCTTAAAGAGCTCCTTCATTTGGTCAAAGAGATAACATCCCATTATAATAGAATTGACTGCCCGATGTACTTCCGGATTGACTGGTGGTGGATTATCAGCCCCTGACATTCTGATTGGTGAATCTAGCTGAACAAACTGATCTTGATATGAAAATTGACTTCCCTACAAAACCCCACTGGATTCCTCGGAAACTCTGATGAGCCTGATCGATGGTCTCTCCCACGCCCTGTTTCCGTAGTTCTTCTTTACTTTGGCTGCGGTAGAAGGGTGATTCAGTGAGACTCTACTTGTGATATGTCGTGATGCTTATACGATGTATGCATTACAGATGAAGAGATGAATCACATATAGTAAATTGTAAAAGACCATTGTTAGTATGTGGGTGTTAGTTGAAAAAAAGTTAGTAGAATCATGGAGTTCTTCTGTGCGCAAGCAAATTGGTCTATATGACCGGAATAACCATCATTTCATTAATATACTAAGACTTTTTACATAATAGAGACCTAAACATGACATAACTGCTTAAGCAAACCTACGGTACAACTTTTATTTAAATAGGATAGAGATAAGAGTCCTTTCAAAAAGGAACAACACCGCCTTTGGTACGAAAATTCATCTTGCGCCCCCTTGCTCCAGGAATGCCATTTGCCACATGAGGAAGTTTTCCCGACACGTAATGCTTACTGTTGTAGTCTTGATGAAACTTAGCTGTGTAGTACCATCTCGCCTCAGGAGTAACTTTTAGTTTTAGAAACTTTATCCACAGGTGGTACATATTCATCGCTTCTTCAGAGTTAAGATTCTTATAGTCAAGCGATAAAACTTCTCGAGTTTTTTTTCCCAATGCTCGGCGTCTGCCGTCGACCATTCATCATCAAAGACTATGGAAGAGAGTTCATAGAGCTTGTGAGAAGGGAGCTCTTGTGTTATCCCACACTGACGGTGAATCCTCTAGGGATAATACCAGATATACCTATGAATACCATAGAGGAGAACACCTTTTCCACCAATCGCGATGGTTGCAGTGGTGATGTGCCACCAGGGGAAAGTCCACATAATATGCTCATCACGGACCCTCTTGATTTGTCGGGCCCACCATTCAACGGGCATAAGTCCGGGATGGTCTATCCTTTGGTTGCATTCTGATAGGTGTTGGGGTCGATAGAATCGATAATTCACAGTGGGTGGTGGTAACATGGCAAGTTTCTCGCAAAGCCAAAACTGGAGCAACAGAGGACTCCCATAATGGCAATAATCCGATTGATACCTTCCGGTTTTGACAGCATCCATGAATATGAGGGTTTCTGCCAAGACGACTCCCACAATTGAAGTCCCTGGCTTCAACTGAGCATTCACAGAAAATAGCCTAAAGTTGCATGTGTACATAAAAGGATCTTTGCATAAGAAACACCTCACCAAAAGGATTTTCATTAGAGTGATCCAACTTGGTGAGCCTTTTTTCCGATGGTAAAGTACCCTTTGGAGAACGGCGTGCATGTTGATGCCCGGAGAGCTGGGGTCGTTTGAGAATAACCCTATCCAATCTGTCTTTGATATTCCACACCTAGCGGTAATGATTTGGTCCTTATCCATGGTTGGAATTGGTATGGCCATCTTTGTCTCTTGTGTGCATGGTATATTGAGGATTGCGCTAAACTCCTCGATCATCGGGCAAATCTCCCTCTGTTTGAAACGGAAAACATTCTCTCGTGGGTCCCATCTTTCAATAGCCCCAAGTATGAATGAATGATCTATCCCATATTGGATGAGATGTTGCATGCCGGAAAATTCGTATGGCTCTAAATGTTGCCAATCTCGATCATGAACTCTTCGAGCATAGTCTTGAAAATGAAAAGGGATTCCGAGGAGGTGGATCATGATGTTTTTTCCCTACACCCATAAAACAACAATGAGTAAGTATTTATGCAAGGTTTATGAAAGCGTTGTTAAAGGCAAAATGTAAAACACTTAAATTAGATATTCATGAGTTTTCTAATTCCTACCATAACCGAATAGCCACACAAAACATCATTTTAATACAAGTGTGCTAGAATGAAGATGCATCCTACTACATAATATGATAAAGATAAAATTGGTCTGATACCGCCTTCAAACCGTTTACCCTACTCTGTCCTTTGTCGCTTCGTGTCTCTCTTTGCTCCGCCCGCCGCCTCCCCTCAACAGCCTGGGCTCGAGTCGCCACTATGAGGGCTCGGGGTCGTCACCGGATGTGGATCCGAGTTTTCCAGTTTTAGCGTTTAGGTTCGGTGTAAACTTGATGAAAATCATTTGAATGTGATACTTTTGAAATGTTTAGGGAGTCACCACCCGAGTTATCTCGGGAAATTTAAATGACATTATTTTAACCCTAAAAAATAAATGTCAATTAGAGAAAATGGATTCGTTAATGAGAGCTACTTAATCGGTTTTGATCTTAATTTTGTTCGGTTTCCAAGTTTAAACTGTTAAGAACATTATCGACCTAATGTTCATTTTATCAATTCTTATTAGAGTCCGGGCCATTATTTAAATCAATTTATCAAACAACATACGATTTAAATGATGATTATCCTAATCATATATCTAATCAATTTCAAGTTAAAAGTTATAAACTAAACATTCAAAAACATAAATAAATGTGGAAAAGTAAATGTTAGTAGGTTAGTAATTAGCTATTCCACTATATTTTGAGAATTAGTTACATATACATGGTATAGGTATATAAAAAATGTAAATTAACAAGTAAATGAATGACTAAAAATAAACAAGAGATCTAGGGGGCATTTTTCGGGCTTCATAAGCCAAGGAACCGAAGTTCATCGCATAGCTCTCATCGACCGGGTTGGTTGCATTTTACACCATATAAAAATAAGAATAAAGGAATACTAATAAAATAAATAAACAAACATAAGCAAACAACAAGTATGATTAAATAGATTTGAGTTTAAATTCCAGTTGAAAATAAGTTCAAAGCCGAGGCCCAACCCACTTGAAACCCAACGAACCGTCGGAGATAAAATAAAGAAAAGCACCGAGGCCGAAAAATGAAGTGCTGCATCGGCGACTAAATATGTAGACTCAACAAATACTTGTCAAAACCAAATAGTCTTAAGTGGCCACGGCAAAACATGCCAAATCAACTAAATAAAATAATAAATAATAGAATGAACACAAGAACGAGCAAATAATAAGTTGAATAGATTTCGGCCAGGCTAAATGAGGTGGATCCATGGGCCAAAGCCTGACCGTGAAGCCCAACGCGGTAGTGGACTGCCGATTCAGCAATGGACTTGCCGTTTCCACCGCTTCTCAACGCAATTAAGACACTTGCCGATTCTACCAAGGGACACACCTCAACCGAGACAACAAATGTAAACCCACCGAAACCATATAGTCGAGACAACAAAAATGCCAAATCAACAAAAAAGATTGTGGTCTCGGCAGCCACTGTTTCAAAGGCGCAGATCATCGACCAAACCGACAAGAAAAACAATGGGACCTGAAACTGGATGCCGGCTACCAAAATGGCACAACAAAGTCTATAATTTTATGGTGTTCTTGGAACTAATCTAACATGAATTTCAACATTTAACTTGATGTTGTGTCCTTGTCATTTTTAAGTTCATTCAAAGTTCTTTTCATGAGGTGGCATGAATAATTCCAAATGTTCATCTTTCTTTATAGTTTACATGTTCTACTTTCAAGTAGATGTACAAGCATCATGTTGTTTAGAATGAGTCGCATACCTTGTATAGACCAAACCATAAGCTTTAGGGACTATCCTCATATTCTAAACCGGTGAAGCTAGAGCCAACTAGTTATCAAACTAAGTCCTGTACTACAGTAGACTACTGTGCAATACACTCCTTCCATAAAACAATACCATTTGGTTTTAGGATATGAATAAGTGTCAACCCTATGGATTGGAAATCCAGCCAGTACGATTCTTCTTGTTACCAAAGTACATTGCTCTCTTCGTGATGTCTTAACTAGAATCCCATTCTATTAAGACACACACTCCGGTCAGAGATTTATTGAGCTAATGTCACTTCAACAAGTGGCCAGGTATTTCTCCCTTTATATCCGAGAGTGATGGATCCTATCTTGACAACTCAGCTCACCAACGAACAGATGTCACTATACCCGTAGTTATCCTTATGACATCCTCCAAAGAGAACTGTGAAGGAGTAACCTAAAGTATAATAACGACTTCACAAGATGACTAGTCTCTCAAGTCAAAGGATACTTGCACAACTACTGTAATGAGATAAATCATTGACACAAGATATTGATCCGTATGATATCTCATAGTGGGTCTCCAATATACATCCCATGTATATCCA